>JAGFNQ010010350.1:0-85132 GCA_024364735.1 Boesenbergia rotunda | reverse complement strand
GTGCACCCCATTTAGAGGAAATATTTTTACAAAATTTGCCATAGCAAAGGATCCAACCACGGGTGTTTGGGAGACAACTAGTCACCCTTCTATTGCACCATAGCCCTGGGGGCGAAAAAAATAATTAACCAGGTTTGGTAATTTTGAATCTGGGACGACTGGCCTGGCATCACGGAAGTTTCCTACCAATCTCCTAGGTAAATCGGGAAGCATTCGCCGAGGTTGGTCCAAAAGCCCAATATTTCATGGTTGCGCGCTCCATTTGGAGGAAAAATTCTTGCAAAATTCTCCTTAGCTAGGGATCAAACCGTCGGTGTTTGGGAGACAATTAGTCGTTCATGCGTTGCACCATAGACCAAGAACAAAAATGATTAACTAGCTTGGGTGACGTCAAACTTGGGCGACAACCCCGACCCTACAGAAATTTCCCACTTGTCGCTAGGGTAAATCGAGAAGCGCTTGTGGTGAGTGGTCTAGAAACTCAACATCCTATGGTTGCACATCTCATTTGGAGGAAAAATTCTTACAAAATTCGCCGTAGTTAGGGATCAAATTAGAGTTGCTTGGGAGACAACTAGTTGACCTTCCACTAGACCATAGCTCCGGGGGTGAAAAAAATGATTAACTAGGTTGGGTAATATCGAACCTGAGGCGACTAGCCCAGTCCCACGGAAGTTTCCACCGGTCGCCATGGTAAATTGGGAAACATTCACAATGGGCGGTCCAGAACCCAATATCCCACAGTTGCACAACCCATTTGGAGGACAAATTCCTGCAAAATTCGCCAAAGCTACAGATCGAACCATGGATGCATGACAAATAACTAGTCGTTTTTCCAGTGTACCATAACCCGAGGGCAAGTTCAAAGAAAATAAGAAAAAAATGATTAATCAGGTTGGGTAACGTCAAACCTGGTGTGATCGACCCGATCCCACGGAAGTGTCCTACCAGCCATCAGGTAAATCGAGAAGCATTTATGGTGGGCGATTTAGAAGCCCAACATCCCATAATTACGAGCTCCATTTGAAAAAAAAAAAATCTATAAAATTTATCATAACTAAGGATAAAATTGTGAGTATGTAGAAGACAACTAATTATATCGGGGCCATAAAAAAAATATGTTGACCAGATAACAGATGAATCTGAGGTAATCGGTTCAGCTCCATGAAAATTTCCCATTCGGTCACCATCCACCGGGGCCATAGTTCTTTAAGATGATTACATTTCCATCTTTTATTTACATCTCTTCGTATTTAATTATGATTGTTTCTGACGTGATGAATATGAGAATTATTTTTTCATATATCAATATAAATGAAATAAAAAAAAATTATTGATTCTCACATGATTAATATGAGAATTATCCATTTTTTAAGATTAAATTGTATCAATTCTACCTAACTTCGTAGCTTTGATACCGTGGGTGGTTTCATTGAATAATTAAAAAAACATTGTTCGAAATCAAGATGTCAAGGATTTTTTCATGATAGAATATTCTTCTGTGTGGTGTTGCCGTCGGCGTACGCTGAGGTCCGATTATGCGTTTTAATTTGACAGAATTTCCAGTTCCGTTGAAATTCAGTCCAAAATAAAATAAAATTCACATTAAATGTTCTGCAATTTACCAAAAGCAGAACAAAATTTTGATATTTTGAAAATTATTCGTTTTAATTTTAACAAAGGGGGTATTTCTTTTATTGAAAATATCTTTTTCTTTTTTTTTAATTTCAAATTAAAATAAAAATGATAAAAATTAAAAGGGCCTCTATCATTTATAAAATTACCAGATAGATCTTCCAATTTTAATTAATATCAAATGAGCATCATATTTAAGCGTAAACTATCTAAAATATTTTTATAATATTTAATTATTCGATCGCATAAAAATTAATATATAATTTTTACAATGTATAAAAATTAATTGCTAACTTCTATAACATATTACATGCTAATTTCTATAATATATAAAAACTACATGTTAATTTATGCTAGATAGATCATTCGTTAAAATATTATTTTAATTAAGTTATCATAGTAATAACTAAATTCTACATGATATAAAAGTTAGCATCCAAAAAGATAGATTTACTACTTAACAGTTTTTTAGAATTGATCTCATAGATAGAAAGGGAGGTTCATATAAGTACATAGATAATGAATACACTTTAAAATATTAAAGTTAGTCTATAATTTTTATGATGCGTAGAAATTAATAATTAACTTTTATATGTTACAGAAACTGTATGCTCGCTTCAACATGATCAAATCATCAAATAATACAAGATAAGATATTTTAGACCGTTCGCGTTAAATGGGACGGCACTCATTTGATAATTTTGTAAATGATAAGTGTCCTTTTGATTTTCCCTATAAAAATTATTTTTTTCTTGACTAAACCTAACCAAAATTTTTAAAAAATATATATTTCATTAAGAATTTTATACTAAAGGCATGGATGGTATTAATGAGTTTTATACAAACGGCATGGATCGTATTAAAAATTTTAAATTTTTATTAAATTATATTATTCATTTTGTTTTTTAATGATCCATGACTTGAGAACAAAGCTATCTCAACAAGAAAAATACTATATTGAGAACAAAATTTTGACGAAAATCTTAAGAAATGACGTGATATTTTACATGATCTTCGACGAGTTCATCGTGTCTCCCCAGGATATAATTGGATTTTGGATGACGATCGGAGGTCGCCGATAGTGTCTGGACGACAATCAGATGTGTGCATGTAAAGTACTATGTTATTCCTTGAGATTTTCATTGAGTTTTTTCCTTAAACGTATTATTACTCTCTAATTATGGAGGCCATAGGGGAAAAATTATGATCTTAATATTATTTTAAAAAATAAATATTATTTTTTAAAAATAAGTTTTTATAATAAATATTATTAGATATATTTAATTTTATTAATAAAATTAAAAAAAGACAGTTTCATACATTATAGAAGATACTTGCCGTAATTAAACATGATCGTGATCAGCTTGATCACACAAAAATGACTTTATCTTCTACCAAAACTCAGTAAAATTTAAAAAATAAATATTATTTTAGGTTAACTTTTCAAGCATAATTTATTAAAAAAATATATTTGTATAATAAATATTTTTAATCAAATAAATAAAGTTAAATTTTATCAATAAAATATTAAAAATAAAAACTAGTTTGGTAAGTAGCAATAAATTATTGGGACACTATTTATATATTTTTTAATTATTATTTTAAATTTTTTATTAATCAATTTTAACCTCAATGAGAGAAGTCTTCACATAACTATAAAATTATTATTGTGTGATCTAAAAGAATCAAGGTCAAGTACCGGATATAGCCTCTTGTAAAAAAAGATAAAATTGTATATGATAACGGGTCAGGGTGTGCTAAGCTAGCTAAGGACGCCACGTTACCAGGAGTAGAAAAAGCTACATCCACAACATCGTCCCCCAAAAAGCTCCGACCTGAGTTCAGTCCTTGAGCTCAGGTCAGGTTCAAACTGAGATCCCGAGTTGAACTCGGATCGAGATTAAGTAGAGAAGGTCTGGGTGAGCTCTTGACCAAGGATCCGACATCTAAATTCACAAGAATCCATGAACTAGTAGATAGGACCAAAGCACAGCTCAGCTATTCAGGTCGACCCTCAAGCTCAAGCCCCCGAGCTATGATCCAGATCAACCCCCGAGCTATGACCCTTGGGACCATCGGGCACCTGTCCGAAAATCCCTAACAGTTCGTGCCTTCGGATAAATACCAACGACTTTGATGACATAGGATAAAACAATTTCAGAAAATGTGTCTCATGGTGAAACGTGTTGGATCGAGAAACACGATAGAGGGAGGGGGGGGGGTGAATATCGTGAAAACTTTTTCGGATAAGACTAAAAAAAACAACTGGAAAATAATTGACACACTGAATTTTCGCAATTCTTCAATTCCTACTCCACCACAACTGTGATACATGCAAGATAACTCAAAAGAAATGGGCAAAGTGCATTGGGATACATTTTTGGGTGTCCAAGTCTTCCACTTTTCCTAATTTTTCCATATTTTCTTATCAAGCTATATTTCTTCTCCATGTTTCCTTATCATATTACTTTCTTTGCTTTGCCATATCTTTTTGTCATATCATATTCTTTATTTTCTTTATCGTGAGTCATAAGTATCAAGTCTCTCAATTTTCTATTTCATCTCTATCATTGCATATATCTTTTTTAACTTGTTTGAATAAGCTTTTGTAGGTGTGGATCCAATTCATGAATAATGGTGGAGAGTAGATAATAAGCAAGCCTATGGTAGTACAAGAACCATGGTTGTGTTGGAGTGAACTCCACTTTTATCATAAACTTAGAACTCAGGAAGAGAGCCACCAAAACTTCCCTTGAAAGGCTTAGTGAGTTAAATTCATCTCAATGAATCATGAAGGTTGAAAATGCTAAGTTGTTGATTTAAGGACAAGTCTCTAGTCCATGGAGCTTAGATTTTTAAGAATTGATAAGCGGAATTAAAAAAACAAACACGGGGAACACAAGTATTTTTTACTTAGTTCGGAGTCGCGGTCGGCTCCTATTCCAAGGCCCACAGTCCTTGACCATTTACTGCGGACAATTCTATAATAGAGCAAAGATTTACAGAATTTGATACAATAGTAGTGCAGTAAATAAACGAATACACTTTTTGTTACCGACGTCCGGTGTGGATCGCACTTCGGAGCAGAGGGTCGTCATCGGCACTGGAATGTCGAGATCGGAGTTTGCCAGAGCAGAGCGCTTGAACGAAAAGCTTAGAGGCATTGGAAAATTATCTTCTTGAAGCCTAGGGGTCGAACCCCTTTTATAGTGCTCCTGGGGGCGCCTGATTCGCCGGGGGCGCCTGACACGTGCCTTCAGATCGGAGAAACCTCATCCGCAGCTCGGTCAACGCTTATCCCCTCAGAATCAGCCTCTGGAGCTGACTGGGGCGCCCGAGACCTCCTGGGCGCCCAGCTTGACTTGGTTCGTTGGCTTTGTGGCTGATTTTGCTTCGACTACCTCTTTGGCTTTAACCTTGGGCGCCCGGGACCTCTCGGGCGCCTAGCCCAGTGTGATTTCGAAGCAGTCTTGCTTAACTGCTATTTTGCCTTTGACCTTGGGCGCCCGAGACCTCCCGGGCGCCTAGCCCAGCTGCCTGCCCCTCTCCTTTGGGGCGTTCTGAGCTGCAGAAATACACTCCTTCGGTCACTGCATACAAGGTTAGTTCCAAAACAAACAAAGCAAGAATATTAGTTAGTATTTACAGCCGTAGCTGTCTTGGTTCTGACTTCGGGTCTCCCAAATGGAACCCTAGGTCGAACCGATGCCTAATGTTCCCTCGAAGGGGAACGCATCCTCACCTACTCCTCTCAGGAGAATTTACCTTTTTGCCAACCGGCTCCTCCGGTTGGACTTTTGCCCAGCTTTACTCACCAGGTCTTCGTGCTCAATCCGCGACTAGGTCTTAGTGCTCCATTCCTCGAACCAGGTCTTCGGTGCCCAACCCTCAGCCAGGTCTTAGTGGCCAATTCCTCGAACCAGGTCTTCGGTGCCCAACCCTTGGTCAGGTCTTAGGTGCCCAGCCCTCGGCCAGGACTTAGTGCCCAACCCTTGAGTAACTTTATTAGATCACAAATAACACTTAACTTTGAATCCTTTGCCAATATCAAAACAAGGTTCGATATGGTGCTTCCTGCACCAACAAAACGTTCGCTATAAATCTAATCCTTTTAGGATAACGTGTGTGATGCTTAGGATCGTGGGACATATGCCCTCCATTAAACCCATATAAAAAGGTACACACTCCAATTGAGGAGAGATATATGAAAATAATCCTAGTTCAGTTCTACTATTCTGGCTTTTGATCTCCACGTCTAATTTGAGCGTCTAAGTGACTGCATCGAAAACCCTCCAGCCATCCTCTTAACTCGTGCTCATCTTCTTAGGCGTTCCTCCCTCGAAGTCTTGTCAGCTATCACACAAGGGTCTATCTTCTTTTCACCTGACACATTCACCAGTGAGCTGTCCATCAAAGAGCTTGAGCAGTATCAAATTGGCACCGTCTATGGGAACACTGAGTTAAGAAGTTGACCCAGGATCTGAAGATGGATAACACCAGCTGTCGCGCGTGAAGAAGAAGAAACACGAGACCTCGTCACCATGATGAGGGAAGAATTTAACCGCCTGGAGGTCTCCATGGTACACGTTGTCCTCCATGGGCAATCACCGGAAGCAGCCACAAACACCCCACCTTACCTGGAGACATCGTCGGTGGTGCATCCGAGAACAATCCCTCCACATAGGTGCCTAAGGGGAACATTCTTCCTCTGTCGAGTATATCAGCCCCAGGGGAGAATACTCTGCGTCCTTAGGGGAGGATCTCCGCTGAAGCCCTCCAAAGACTGCGACTGCCACTAATAGAACCTTTGGCGGTTAGGGTATCTCATTTTCACCCACCATACTACAGGATGCCCTACCTAGGCATTTCAAGATTGTGACGATAGGAGAATACAACGACACCACCGACTCGGAGGATCACCTTTGCAAATTCGAGAATGCGTCTTTGCTACATCGGTACACCGACGGGATGAAGTACAAGGTCTTCTTAACTACTTTGGCTGGGCTTCTGCAGAGGTGGTTCAACCACCTTCCGGGGTACTCCATCAAAACATTCGAGGATTTCAAAGCGATCTTCCTCTAACATTTTGTCCTTAGTCGGAGATATCAGAAGACTCCTCACGATCTATTTGCCCTCAAGCAAAAACATAAAGAACCACTGAAAGATTATTTACAACGGTTCAATCGGGTAGCTATGGATGCCCTCTCCATCACGCCGAGGACCAGGTCAGCACCTTCTCACAAGGGCTAGTGGGCGGAGGCTTCTTCCAATCTCTGGTCAAGAAACCGCCCATGACTTTGACGGGCTACAGGCCAGGGCACTCAAGTACGTCCAAATTGAGGAGACCCAAAACACCAAAAGAAAGAATGCGCCAACCCCGGCCGCTTCCAATGTCCCATTCGAAAGGAAGCTCCACCCCCTCCTCGTAGTCAAGACCTCTCGGTTTTGAGGGTGCGGGCGGTCTAGATGATGAATTCACCAAACCATGGGTCAGAGGTTGGCTATCAGCCAGAGGTTTTCTATGACTATTACCATACCAATACCCACCCCACCTACGACTGTCATCAATACGTGTGGGAGTTGCACTTATGGGCAGATAAGAAGAAGGCCACATGGAAGACGTCAGCCCATAGCTCCGCCAAGCCTTATCCTTAGAAACACAGCTTAAACAAATATGAAGCTCGACCCCATATCGATCAAAAAGGCCGCACCCCAGAACGAAGGTCCGAATTGCAACACTGAACTTCAGCCTCACCCAAACTTGAGTAGAGGGACAAAGACAAGGGCAAGCAGAAGGTGGGACCATCAGGAATGGTTAGTATCATATCTGGTGGTCCCACGGATGGAGATTCCATCCGGGCGCGGATATCCCACACTCGTCGCTTGGAGGTTATGGGATCGGCTCAAGGGGAAACCTTGCCGATTACCCCCTTATCTCCTTTGGGTCAGCCAACCTAGTTGGGGTTGAGACCCCTCATGAGGATGCCCTAATAATTGAAGCCTTAATTGCTAACTACATCATAAAACGGGTGTTCATTGACATGGATAGCTCGGTAAACATAATTTTCAAAGCCACCTTTGATCAAATTCAGACTGAAGGAGAGGAGCTGGTTCCTATCAATACTCCCCTTTATGGGTTTATTGGACATAAGATGGAGCCCATGGCCAGATCCACCTCTCTTTAATCCTCGGGGAAGAACCTGGCGCACCCCCTTCTTGGTAGTGAATATCGAATCTGCCTACAACGTGATCTTAGGTTGACTAGCTTTCCTTCCAAGCAGTCGCCTCAGTCTTCCATCAGAAGCTTAAATTCTCCATCGGAGCCTAGGTCGATGAGGTCAAAGGGAGTCAAATTGCAACTTGAAAATGCTACGTGGACATCATCCAAGTTGATACCAAAAAGGCATGCAAGATCTCTCATGCTTTCATGCAAGTTTCCAAGAACTTTCCACTGACCCAACCCGAAGAAGGGCACCAAGAGGTAAACATATACCCTCAACTTCCAGAGGGAATAACCCGAGTAGCAACGGATCTGGAAGCAACCCGCAAGCAAGAGATGATAGATTGCCTCAAGCGCAATCACAACATGTTCGCTTGGTCAGCCAAATAATGGAGCACTGGCTGAACACTCGACCCAAGATCCTGCCTGTCTAGTAGAGGAAATGAATGTTCTCTCCCAAGCAAAGTCAAGTAATTTAGGCCAAGATGGACAAGCTGCTGACTGTCTGGTATATCAGGGAGGCCCAGTTCCCTTCCTGGCTCCCCAATGTAGTATTAGTCTCCAAGTTAGGGGAAAATGGAGGGTGTGTGTCGATTTCCATGACCTCAATAAAGAATGGCCAAAAGACTGCTATCCTCTTCCTGCATCGATCAGTTAGTAGACTCCACTATAGGGTGTGACCTCATTTGCATGCTAGACGCCTACCAATGCTACCACCAAATTCCCTTGGCTCGGGAAGATCAGGAGAAGAACAGCTTCATCACTCATAACATAACTTTTTGTTATAACGTTATGCCCTTTGTCCTAAAGAACGCAGGAGCTACCTACCAGCGGCTTATGAATCGAATCTTATGTTGGTGCAATCTTGGTTAGGTCAGGGGTTGACCTAGTTTGACTAGGCTCGGGTGAGCTTATGTCTGGTAAGCTTGGTAAGCTTAAGGTTGGATGTTTCGATGTTTGATAATGATGTTTGAATATCGTATGATGTGTGAATGTCGTGTGAGTCAAGTTGGTCAAAGTTGACTGAAGACTTGACTGGAGCAGACCTAGTGGGACTAGGCACACCTAGTGGGACTAGGTGAAGTCCAGGTGGATCGAGGAGATTGCACGCTGGCAAGGTGGAAGTCTACCAAGAGACTAGACCTAACTCAAGGGTTAAGACTTGCACACACAAGTTAGGATTGGGCTCAATCGATTGGGTAATTGATTGTGATTGGGTTCTCGCGAACAGAAGCTGTCTTGATCGATTGGCTGATCGATTAAGAAAGACGTGGATCGATTGGGTAATCGATAGAAATAAGTTGCGTGAACAGAAGATGGCTGAATCGATTGGGCAATCGATTCAGCCTTCTCTTAATCGATTGATCAATCGATTAAGAGGTCCGGTAATCGATTGGCCGATCGATTACGACAATATTGCGCGAGAGCACAGAAAAGTGCTGAATCTATTCAGCAATCGATTAAGGTTGTTCTTAATCGATTGACTAATCGATTAAGCTTCAAAAAATAGCCGTTGAATGGCTAAGTCTGACGTAGTAATCGATTAGGAAACCCTAGGCGTTGGGTATATAGGGTTTTCACGTAGGTTTGAAGCGGTATCTCTCGATAGGGCTCGCGCAGTTCTTCTCCTCCTTCCTCTCCATTTCAAGAGAAGTTTTGGGGCATAGTGTTGCTGCACTTCCAAAGTTCTAGAGGCGATTTCAAGTTTGAAGAAAGCAAGGAAAGCAAAGAGAGCTTGTTGTTGTAAATCTTGTAAGATTTCCTATTGTATTTGCTTCGTTTTGTTGTATTCTTCTTGTAAACTTGTAAGAGGTTTCTCCACCTCAATAAGGAGATTTTTCATAGTGTATAAGAGAGTGAGGAGAGCGGATCCTTAGATTAGTCACCTCAAGAAGGTGGATATCAAGTAAATCCTAGAGCGTTAGCATTTCTTAAAGTCTTCCACGGTGATAAATCTTCTACAAGCAAATCAGAGCTAATCACCCCCCTCTAGCTCTCCTACAGGTCCTAACATCTTAAAGGACTAGATCGGGAGGACTATCGAGGTCTATGTTGACGATATCCTCGTCAAAACTCGACGGGCAGACTCTCTCATCTCTACTTAGAGGAAACCTGTAGCACTCTCAGAAAATACTATAGGTCCGTTGCAGGCCGACATAGGGGGGTGAATTACCCAGCAAGTCAGAACCATGATCTTTTGCAAATTCTTACAAAGATAGAAGTTAATTTATGTAGTTAAAATAATTGAACATATAAACAATAACAACTAAAGCTAGTAAGAGACAAAAGGGTTACTTGGTTGCAATTAGGATGATTGCTAATCCAAGGCAGTGAAAGCGTACTTAATCAGATCTCATTCGTTGTAGGCGGAGTAGCCTCTTACAGACATTGAACATCACAGAAAAAGACTAGGAAAATTGAGTACAAGCAATGATTTGTGAACTTAGCTGCTGGAGGATATTTATAGCCCAAAAACTCAAGTTCATGTTGTGTTGATGTGGACCTGAGGCGCCTCAGAGTGGATAAAACTCTATCCGCGCGCCAATGATAACTGTTGGATAAAACTTGACTCGAGGTATCTCATGTTGGAACTGAGACATCTCAGTTCTGATCTGAGGTGCCTCGGGTTCAACTAAGGCGCCTCAGCTCTGCATTTGCGCAGAGCTGCTGCTTTGCAGCTGAGACACCTCACTCTGCAACTGAGGTGCCTGTTTTCTGGTCAAAGTCAATATCTAGGTTGACTTTGACTTTTACGTCCTTCTGTCGCTTGGGTGATTTTCATCCAACCAAAGTTAGGCTCACTTGAATCCGACTCTAGCCTTGCGCTTCAAACTAGCTTCCTCCTCGACTTCTCGTCCCTCAGATGTCGCGCACGCCCTTCTCGCTGAACCAGTGTACTCTTCTGCAGTCTTCGCGTCCCTCAAATGCACTAAGCCCGTCGGCTCTCTTCCTCGTGTCATCCTTCTTGTCTATTGCGTCTTTCGTTCGACTTTCTGCGCTCCTAAGCTCCTGCACACTTAGACACAGGGATCTAACACATACGAGGACTTGACTTGGTTATCAAAACCAACCTGGAGTATTTATAATCTCTCCCTTTTTGATGTGCATCAACCCAAGTTAAGTTAGGGTAATAAATCAAGAAAATAACATTGATTATTTAAAATAATAAAACAAAATTTCAATTTAGACAAGAAATAATGTAATTAAATTTCAAATTTATCAAATTGACCTCCCTCTTAACTTATACTTCATTGGCTCTCCTCTTTTGATCACATCAAAAACATAGGATTTAAGACATTTTTAAGAAAACAAAACTCATTAAGGAAAAAAAAATGTAGTTTTAGAAATTTTAAAAAAACTTAATAAATTTTGAAAAAAAATTCTCATATAATTTCAAAAAAATTTAACAATTTTGTAAACATATAAAATACAGCATGTAGATCTAGAAAAATTGAAACTATAAAAATTAATTTTCTGAGTTTTTATAAATTAAAAAAAAATGTTTTTTATAGAAAAATTCATAAAAAATTATTTAACTAGTAGAAAATTTTCAAAACTTTTGCCAAAGTACGAAATCAATGAATTCAATGGTAAAAAAATTTTTGAGTTCAAAAATAAATTTTAAAAAGTCAATTTTTAAAGATAAACATGGGAATTCATCAAATATTTAAAAAAAATCCAAACAATTAGAGTAACTAGATAAAGTCTCTATGCATCTAAGAAAAATTACAAATAAATTTATTCCAAAAACTACCAGTCAATTTGAATTTTCTAATAACCAAGAAATTCAAAGACAATTTATTAAGAAAAATATTTTAACAGTTTAAAATTGATTTTGGAATCCAATATAAACTCCTACCTATAGTGTTAATCAAGAATTTTGGAGGAATATAATTCTTGGGCACTTTTACAATTTGACGTTTGTGGTTTCTAATATACCAATTAAGACCTCTATTATAAAAATTCTTTTTGGAGTGAAATTTAAACTAACACGTGCATAGTTATTTTCTAATTTTACTACTTGTTCCTTTAATATTTCATTTTCATGTTTTAAAGAATCATACATATCTAGAGGGCATGAATGAGTTAATTTTTTCTTCAAGTCTATATTCTTAGTCCTTAACTTATATAACGATTTAAGCAGGGATCTAATACCACAGTGTAGTTTATCTGGAGGAAGCTTGCATATCTCACTTACCATATCGTCGTGTCTGAAATTGGACACTCCCCCTTTACTGTAGCTTTCTTCTGTTGAGTCTCCCCTTTCATCGTTGCTCATGTTGGAGGTGGATGCTATGTCATCCTCTTCTTGATGACTTACCATAGGTGCAAGTCCGGCGTAGGCCTCGATCTCGGATTTTTCTAAAGATGTGTTATCCCACATTGCTTTTAAATTCTTGTGCCTTGACTTGTTTCCTTTTTCTTTATTTTTAATCTTCAATCTGGGGCATTGCTCTTTAATGTGACCTTCTTCATCACAGTGGTAGCATCTAACTTCTCTTTTTCTTGGTGATCGTTTCTTGCCTTGTGACTTAATAAACTTGTTCGATTTAAAGTATTTACCGAGTTTTCTTACCATACACGTTGTTTCCTCTTCATCGGCTGAAGACTCCGAATCTGGATCAGTTCTTCTCGAGTTCAAGATGTTGTCCATCTTTTCTTTTCTCGATTCTGCACATCGAGATTCGTATAATTTGAAAATGAAAAATATCTCGTCAAGGATACTTACCTCTAAGTCCTTTGAAATATAGTAGGCACCTACTATTGAACTCCACTCATGGGTTCTTGAGAAGGCATTTATGACATACCAGATTGAATCATGATTTGATACCAATTCGCCAAGGTGGGTGAGTCCGAAGACTAATTCTTTGATCTTCGCTTGAAGCTTGACCACCGTCTCTCCTTCCTTCATTTGGAGATTAGTCAACTAGTTCCGGAGAAGATCTTTCCTTGCTTACTTGGCTTCTGACGTGCCCTTATGATGTTCTAGGAACTTCTCCCATACCTCTTTTGTAGAGTGGTAGTTGCCAATTCAGTTAACTTTTTGAGGAGATAGAATTGACAGCAGGTGGAACTCTGCCTTAGTGTTGGCTCCAGAATTTGACTGTTGCTTCTTGCTCCAGAGATGCGCTTCTTTTACCTTATCATCCTCACTTATAGGCACTTCAAAACTATATTTTATTGTTAGTAATATCTCAAAATCAATCCTAAAAAATACCTCCATCTTCATTTTTATATAGCGAAGTCTCATTCAAATTTGGGCGGTTGAATGCTGGATCCGACCATCGTGTTGTTGCTTTATCAGGAAATTAGTCCTTCAAAAATGCATCTTGCTTTGATACCACTTGTAGGACCGTTGCAGGCCGATAAGAGGGGGTGAATTGCTCTGCAAGTCAGAACCTTGATCTTTTGTAAATTCTTACAAAGATAGAAGTTAGTCTATGCAGTTAAAATAATTGAACCTATAAACAATAACAACTAAAGCTAGTAAGAGATAAAAGGGTTATTTGGTTACAACCAAGATGATTGCTAATCTAAGGTAGTGAATGTTAGTGTCGGAAGCACCAGATCGAACTTTATTTTGATAAGTGGCAAAAGGTTCAAGTTAAGTTGGTATTTTGTACTAATGGAATTATGGAGATTACAGGAAAGTCCTAGGTAAGCTAGGCAAGAAGTCTTAATATGCAGGGTTGAGCACAAAGTCCTGGTAAGGGATTGGACAACGAAGACTTGGTGAGTGAAGCCGAGCATGAAGATTTGGTCCGGGGGATCATTAAGGGTCTATTTATCTGCCTTAAATTCTGTAGCCGTCGCTGTTTTACTCTGTTTGGAGGGTACAATACAACATTCGGTTTACTTCTTCAGCCACATCTTCAAGGATGTGTAGAGAAGATACACCACCTTTGAGAGACTCGCGCTGGCAGTGGAGGGCATACTTCTTAGCACACTCGATTATCATCCTCACCAATAGTAGCTTGGGTCGAATCCTTTCCAACCCTGAGTCATCTGGAAGACTGGTAAAGTGAGCAATTGAGCTGAGCGAGTATGATATTTAGTACCAATTGCAGACATCTATTAAGGCATAAGCCTTAGCGGATTTCTTAGCTGACACTTCCGATCTCCAGGGGAAGGAATGTGGAAGGTGTATGTGGATGGAGCTTCCAATCAGCAGGGGAGCGGAGTGGGGATCCTCTTGGTGTCTCCCCAAGAGGATACTCTATCTCTCTCCATCCGACTAGAGTTTCAAGCGTCAAACAATGAAGCCAAGTATGAAGAGCTGCTGGCTGGGCTTCAGGCAGCCAAACAATTCGGGGCTTCCCAAGCGACGGTATACTCTGACTCCCAGATAGTGGCCCAACAGATAGCCGTGCATTTCAAAGTTTGGAGCGAGAAGTTGCATGGATACGCGGAGGCCTTTGAAATACTCCGATTCTATTTTCAAGAGGTGAACCTTCGAAAGATTCTTGGAGCTAAGAACCAAAAGGTAGACGAGCTGACCAAGCTAGCCAGCACGCTAGCGCAATGGAGGACACAAGACTGTATCGTCCACACACGATTAATCTCTCAGGTCCAGTAGCTCGCTTGACCAGATGACCTCATTGACTTGAGGGCACCCTTCATTGATTTTTTGGCTCAGAATGTTCTCCTTGAGGATACGGGGCAAGCCCAAATGTTAAAAAGAAGAGTAGCTTGGTCCCTAATTGGGGGCCTATTATACTAACGATCTTTTTCCATGCCCTTGCTCAAATGTCTCGGACCGGTACGTCCTTCGTGAAATCCACGAAGGTATATGCGAGAATCACGTTGGGGCCCAGACCTTGGCTCGGAAAGTTCTCTTGGCAAGATACTTCTATGCCACTTTACAGGCTGACTTTGCCCGCCTAGTAGTCCCCCGTGCCCCATGTCTGAAGCATCAGAACCTGCCGCATTGTCCTGCTACATTTCTAAAGACCACCACTGTAGCTTGCCTGTTCGACCAATATGGTATGGACATTGTGAGATCTTTTTATCAGGGTTCGAAATAGAAAAAATTTCCGCTAGTGGCAGTCGATTATTTCTCTAGAGAAAAATGATAGACAACGTGAACTTTCAACTTGAATGATGTGACACTTCAATTACAGTGATCCTCGATGGGTTCACCGTGCCCCCCAGGGTATAGTTGTTGGTGTAATCTATGGTCCAGAGTGACCATGTGTTTTGATGTTTGGGCAAAAGGTTTAAGTTAGGTTCACCCTTGTGTTTTGATATGTGTATTTGAGTGTGCAGGTTTGCAGGATACACATGAACTTAGTTGGACGGCTTCGGGTACGGTGAAGGATGGCATGAAGGCAAGCCATGGGCTTGTGTGCGCATCTAAGGGACCATGGATATAGCAGGGACGATGAGCCGAGGGAAGCGGACTTCGAGGCATACGCGAAGGATGGCATGGGGAGACAAGCCGTGAGCTTGTGTGCATCTGAGGGACGAGAGCCAAAGTCGAAGAGGGCTTGAAGGCAACAGGTCGAGGCTGCCGGTGAAGAGTCAGCTGAGTCGTGAGGGTCCGAGTGTGAGAGAACTGTACTCGGGAAGGGAAACCCTAGGTTAGGGGTGGACTAGTCGACTGACCCTGGGGCAGTCGACTAGTATATGTCACAGAAAGATCAGTTGACTGGTAATGGACCAGTCGACTGGTGGTAGCTGGAAATTCGAACGTTGGGCTTGCAACATTCGAATCAAAGTGGGACCAGTCGACTGGTCCTAGGGCAGTCGACTGGTAATGGTCATTTCAGCCTAGAGCACTATTTAAAGGGGCTCGATTTTGGCTGAGAGTTCTTGACGAAATTGGCTTTGGTTAAAGGCCAATTAGTAGTATTTGTGCTCAAGAGTGTTGTCCAGATTGTGACGAGGTTTCTCTACCCACAAGGAGCTACACGAGCTAGCCGGAGGTCATCTGGGGAGTCATCCACCGACGGATCTGAATCGTCCACCTTACAGACAGCCGTAGAGTAGGAGCTTCATCTCCGAACCACGTAAATTGGTTTGTCTTCGTAGTTGTTAGTTTTTATTATTTGCTATTCTGCTTACGTACTAACAATGTGTAGGAAGAAAATCACGATTAAAGTTGGTGATCGAGAAAGTTACTATTCACCCCCTCTAACAAACGACAAGGTCCTAACAATAGTTTGGTTCGGGGAGGGCCGGAGGCTGCCGACGAAGTCCAAATGGCAATCGGACATCTACATGAAAAGTGTCACGTCATTCACGTTGAGTTTCACGTTGAAAATTCACATTGTCTATCATTACTCTCTTCTAAATGGGTGGAAGTTGTTCCCTTGGCGCGCATCACTTAGGGAGAAATCATCAAATTAAATTCTTATGGCAAAACATTATCTATTGGTTTGGGCTCCCCCACAGGCTCATATCTGACAATGGTCGACGATTCCAGGCTGTCGACTTAAGCAATGATGTGATGAGCTTGACATACAACATGCATTCACCTCTGTTGCGTACACCCAGAGCAATGGGCAGGTTGAGGTGGTGAACAGGGAGATCATCAGAGGACTCAAAGTTAAGTTAGAACATATCCAGGGCAACTGAGTGGAAGAACTCCCGAGCTTTCTATAGGCCTATCGGACAACTCCTAGGGAGAGCATGCAAATTATCCCTTTCCACCTAGTCTACGGGGGACAAGCTGTGGGTCTTGTGAAAATTGGGGACGAAACCCTGCGGAGGGCTGCCTATGGGGACCAGAATGACCAGTTGTGCCAACTGGACTTGGATCTCTTAACAGAAGTTCATGAGAGGGCTGCCACTTGGCTTATCGCTTACTGATAGCGGATACGCCTCAACTACAACTAGCGGATCATACCCCATTCCTTCCAGATAGACGACTTGGTCTGAAAAAAGATCAAGCCTACAGGAGAGGTGGGCAAACTGGAATCTCATTGGCAAACGCCTTTCAAGATCATGGAGAAGCTAAGCTCGGGAGCTTACTACTTGGAGGATGACAAAGGGAAGAGGTTAGACAGGCCATAGAACACTCATTACTTGAAGTATTATAGTTCTTGATTCATCATGACCACCTTATGGACAACCTCGATCTCCCTTATTATTTTTGTACTTGCTTTTTTATTACCACGACTACTGTACTTCATCCTTAATGAAACTAAGTTAGGTTGGCCTGTTGTGACAAACATACATATTCGAGGTTGAGATTCTCAGGCTGCGGTAGCAACCTCACCCTCCGCAGGTTGAGCACATGTAGTATCTCCTGCGTTCTTTTAAGGGTCCAAACTCTCCCAGACTAGGACTTAGTCAGGGAAGAGATCCGTAGGTTACGGTAGAAACCTCGTCCTCCATGGGTCGAACATATGTCGTATTGCCTGCTTTTTAAGGCCCCAAACACCCCCAGACTAGGACTTAATCGAGATCGATATCCTTGGGTTGCGGTAGCAACCTCACCCTCCACGAGTTGAGCACATGCCATATCACCTACGTCCTTTTCAGGGCCCAAGCTCTCCCAGATTAGGACTTAGTCAGGGTCGAGATCCTCGGGCTGCGGTATCAACCTCATCCTCTGTGGGTCGAGCACATACCGTATCGTCTGCATCCTTTTTAGGGCTCAAACTCCTTGGACTGGGACTTAGTCAAGGTCGAGATCCTCGAGCTACAGTAGCAACCTCACCCTCCACGGGTCGAGTCCATGTCGTATCGTTTGCGTCATTTTCAGGGCCCAAATTCCCCCAGACCGGGACATAGTCAAGGTCGAGATCCTAAACTAAGAATACTGCACCCAACCAGTTCTGCTAGAGCCTAGGTCAAGGTGACATACCTGTTCCCAACCATGGTTGACTCGTGACACAAGTACAGTGCGCCCCCCAGAAGTTCTGTTTTAATTTCATAAAAATTCTGAAGTTATAAGGACTATAAAAAACAAAAATGAAATAGACATCGTCCGCCTTAGAGGTCTGCCAAGTCCTCGTTCGAGAGGTTGTTGGTGATTCGGGACAAGGAGTCCTGAGGTCAAGGTCAGTCTACCGGGAGGAGAGCCGCCTCCGTCAGCTATTGAATGACACCCGCCATGCCCTACTATCTAGCGGAGGCGCACCCCCACCAGGTTATAAAACTCCTCCTAAGCAAGGAAGGTCTTCTTTTGAGCCCCCCATGTGAGAGGGTTTCCCCGATTGGTGCTCCTGCAGCTCAGCCTTCTTGCACTCCAAGAGCCCCTACTGCATCTCCAGAGCTGACCAAAGCTCTGAGACGGAAGAGTGAAGGGTCACCACCTCCACCTAGGCTGATTGCACCTTCGCCTAGAGGCACTCCAGCTCAATCTCCTGGACTCGACCCGTCTCCTCAGCCACTCGGGCAGATACCCAAGAAGAGCGCAGCTCGCCCTCTAGCATGGCCTGTGTCGTCTTGAACTCCTCCCGCAGTGCCTCCAGCTCTTGAAGTCGACTCTCTGCGGTAGAGAAGAGGGACTCGACTTCTTCTCGGGTTGCATTCAATTCCACCTCCAAAAGGTTGAATTGCTGCCAGCGGGATACTAACTCGGCATAGGTCGCCTCCTTAGCCGCCTCAGAGGAGGCTTGCTCTGAGTCTCCTGTTCTAGCTCGGCCTCCAAGTGTCGATCCTTCTTGCCCTTTTTCTTCTTCTTCTCAGCCTCCAAGGACTTGACCTTATCCGTTAGGGGATCAATTTCATTCTAGCACTAACTTAAGGCATACTTGGTGTCCGAGATTGAGATCTTGTTGTCCGCAATTATCTGCCTGAGGTGTTGGATCTCAGCTAGGCTACAGGAGGGATCCTCAGACAGGGACTTCAGTTGGGCCACCTCCATCTTCAAATTGATGATGGTGACCTGGCAGCCTGATAATTTCGAGGACAAGCACACCACCTGATCCCTAAGCTTGTGATGGCCCTGGAATAGCTCCGGATAGCAGCAACAGAAAACCATTAGCCTCGACATATGATCGACACCGATCCCCATTAGCTCTCGAGCAGGGCCTACATCAGCATGCCTTCTGTTACCGCCTCTCCATCTTGTCATCTGGTGCCCACAAGGCTTAAAAGTGTCAGGTCGAGGCGGAATTCGAGGAGCCAAAAAAGGAATGGACTCCTCTTCCCATAGACTTGAGGAGCCTACCCCAACCCCTTCTCGGGGGACAAGTGGAAGGAGGGGGCACCTAGGCCCTCTTAGCTTGGGTCGACCTCCATCGAGGCCAAGGGAGCTGATTGACTTGGCCCGGTCAGGTCAAATGGGGGTGTTGAAGAGTCAATGGGTTGCTCTTGCCGAGATGGAGCTGGTGAAGGCAGGTTGGATAGTGCCAGGTCTGGTTGGGACTGACCCGGCTGGAACAGAGGCATCTTGGGGAAGAAAATGCCCGTCGAGGGGGACTTCTCGCTTAATGTCTCCTCCGTCTCGAGGGGCGGGGATGGGAGACGAATGCATCATGGCTGTGGGCCCTCAACTGTGGCCTCGATGAGTGTGGCAAATCCTGAGGGCTCATCGGGGAGAAAGGTCTCTGCAAGGTGCTTCCTCTTACGGGAGACCTGAAAAGGAGAGTCAAACTCCTCTTCCTCAGACTCCACCTCGACCGAAGTGAGGTCAACAATCACCACGAGAGTCAAAACCTCTACTTCCAGGTGAGGTCAACAATCTCAACATCTCTGGCCTCTAGCTCGGCCTCGGAGAGACGGGTCAATCAGTTCATAGTCACTCGCTACATGGTCTTAGCTGTGCCAAAATGAGATAGACTCAATCAGACGTCATCATTATTTTCTAAACAAAAAAGAACTCACCAAAAGAGTGGAACAGTACGACCGAAATACGACTCAGGCCAAAGAAGCGCAACATGGCCTCCTCGAGCAGAGACTTGCCATCAAAACCTAGGCCTAAGAGTTGAGTATGGGCCCGAGAATAACCCCTCTCTTGGTGGATATCGTTTATAGAGGGTTGGGCCGAAAACTCTCTCTGCCATCGAAGGGGCACCAACAGACCTTGGGGAAGTTGTATAAAGAAAAACTGGGTTTCCACGTCTTGTTCAAAGATGGAAGGCCCTAGATTAGTCCTTGGTCGGACCGAGCCGAGAAATAAAAAATACCCTCCTCCACTCGCTTGAGGTAGAAGAAGTAGTGGAAGAGTCGCGTAGAGAGGGGAATGCAATATAAGTGAATGAGGATGACCATCCTCGTGAGAATGCGAAAGGAGTTAAGACCCAGTTGAGAGAGAGAGGGATTCGGAAATAGATGGAGATTGCCAAAAGAAAAGGATGTATCAAAGAACGGAGGCCGCCAACCAAGTGGCTCTAGAAAAAGGTAACATACCCTAGCGGAGGTCGGTCTGGACGATCATTCTCATTGGGACAAATTAGGACATGGTCCTCCGGCACCTGATAGGTGGTGCGCAACCTCTCTAAAGAGGCTCTCGTAAAGCTTGAGTTCACGGTGCGATACCATGGGAGGGAAGATGATCCAGTGGCCATTGCTTCTCAAGACAAAAACGCCAACGAGAATCAGGTAGAGAGACAGAAACCAACAACTTACTAACCTAGAAATAGAAAGACGAATACAAACTCTCTGAGGAAGACGACGCCGGGGGAGAACTTAAACAAATGAAGGCATAAAGCCTCGCCTCCTCAGGCTTTTATACCCTATCGGGGTACAGGTGGACCGTCAAATCCCGATGTTTATCCCAAAGGCACTAGTCACATCCATCCGATTTGGGATTGAAACCCCTACAAACTCCTACACAATCATTATTGCATGAGTTGACACTTTATACTCTGACTCGCAGTCTTATCACCATTAAGGAAACATGACCTTGAGAAGGGTGAGACGTATCTCAGGAATAGTAAACTAAGGCAGCAAATCATCCCTTCATTGATGAAGGCATGGGTTACCATTAAAACACAATCCTGATGAAATCCTGCGCTCACACAAGTTACCGACACGTGGCCCCCTTGCCTTAGCCGCAACAGTCCAGTCAGTTGGACCTGATAAGACTCCTTCAACTAGTCTAAAGGGTAGGCTAGTGATGCTGGGCCAAGCGTGCTAAGCATGCTAAGGAGGCCACGCCACCAGGAGTAGAAAAAACTACATCCATAGCATCGTCCCCCAAAAGACCTTGATCCGACTTCAGGCCCTGAGCTCATGTCAGGTCCAAACTGAGATCCTGAGCTGAACTCGGGTCAAGATCAGGTCGAGAAGGTTGGGTGAGCTCCTACCAAGGATCCGACATCTAAGTTCATAAGAATCCTTGAACTAGTAGATAGGACCAGAGCACAACTCGGCTATTCAGGTTGACCCCCTGAGCTCAAGCCCCCGAACTATGATCCAGATCGACCCCCGAGCTGTGACCCTTAGGACTATGGGCACTTGTCCAAAAATCCTTGACAATTCGTGCCTCTAGATAAATAGCAACGACTCTGATGACGTGGACTAAAATGGTTCCAAGAAACGTGTCCCAAGGCAAACGTTTGTTATAAATCTCATCCTTTAAGATAACGTGTGCGAAGCTTATGGATCGTGGGATAGGTGTCCTCCATCAAACCCATATAAAACGGTACACACTCCAACCCAGGAGAGATATGTAAAAATAATCCTACTTCAGTTCTACTATACTCGCTTTTGATCTCCACCTTTAACTTGAGCGTTGGAGTGACTACGCTGTAAATCTTCCGATCGTCCTCCTAACTCGTGTTCATCTTCTCAGGTGTTCCTCACGCGAAGCCTTGTTAACCGTCACACAAGGGTCTGTCTTCTTTTCACTTGACACATTCACCGTTGAGTTGTCCATCGAGAGCTTGAACACCATCAATAGACAATAGACCTTCTCGGGATCCCAAACTGGCGGGAGCTTCTATATCAAATAGCCTTTTATCAATTTTAAGTTTGATAAATTATCAATCAAGTTTATTCAACTAAAAATATTTAGCTTATAGATACCAATTTTTTAAAAAAAGTGCATAATAACTTATGGAGGACACAATAATAACAGTGTAAAATGATAATAACAGATAAAGAAATAAAAAATAAAATTTAAAAAGAAATAATAATGCAATATTAATGTGTTTTTGATTTTTAAAAGTTTTTTTATAAAAATATCAATTAATAATAAATATAACCGATAATTTTTTTAATTTATTAACTAAATTTAATTTTGATTGATAAATTTTATTTTTATCAATTAAAAGTTTAAAATCACATATCAATTTTTTTAATAAAAAATAAAAATAAATTATCAATCAATTCGTGCTTTAACAATAAAAAATTAAAATTATCAACCAAATCTAATTTTGACGAGTAAAAAATTAAAAAATAATCCAATTTAACTTTGCTTTATATAAAAATAAAAAATTATTAGTCAAATCTAAAAAATTAAAAATTATTGATTGAATTTAATTTTGACAAATAAAAATAAAAATTATCAATTAAAATATATCTCGGCTAAATTTTTTTTTAACTGATAATTTCAAATATTTACCATCCAAACTCATATATTCCTAAAATAATAATCATATTTTATTTAATAAATACAATATATGTATAAAATATAATTTAAAAAATTTGATGGGCCCTAATATAATAGGGCCTTTGGCATAGTGGTCTATGCCTTGAGTTGGCCCAGTTTGAGAAGTCGGTCATTTATGAAGAATTCTAACATTAGTTATAATTATTTTTGACTTTTTTTTTTTTTTTTTTTTTTTTTTTTTTTTTTTTTTTTTTTTTTTTTTTTTTTTTTTTTTTTTTTTTTTTTTTTTTTTTTTTTTTTTTTTTTTTTTTTTTTTTTTTTTTTTTTTTTTTTTTTTTTTTTTTTTTTTTTTTTTTTTTTTTTGAATAATATAAATAAAAAAAAAAAAAAAAAAAAAAAAAAAAAAAAAAAAAAAAAAAAAAAAAAAAAAAATAAAAAAACATGCATTATAAATTCATTTTTGACAATCACTAAGTATTTTTTTAGAAGGAATTAGAACCATAATCATCTACCAATACTAAATAGAACCTTCTTAATTTCGTCCTCCCTCAATGGGAATTCTTGTGAAATCATTTTACCAATATCAGGTCATCTCAAAGTTACCTGAGGTCCTAGGTGGGAAAAAATAATCAGGTATTTAATATTTTTTTAAAAAAATTTCCTCATCCTTTTTCATGAATGACGGGTTTAATTTTTTTAAAATAAAATAATAATTTTAAAAAATATTTTTTTATAAAATTTAGTTTTCTAATTTATGAGATGCAAAAATATTAATAAAATTTTATATTCAAGTTTTAATAAAAATTTTATTCAAATGATAAAATCACTAAATCATTTAATCTTCTAATAAAAATTTAATTGATTTTTTATTTAAGTTTTCAATTGTATTATTTTTTGAGTTTTGATTTTGAATGTTAATAATAAATCTATTAAATACATCTTAGATTAAATAAACTCTTCTATTTTTTTTTTTTTATACTTTTTTATATCTAGAATCATATTTTTTAGAAAATATATTTATACTCAAATAATAATAAAATAAAAATATAAATCTATGTAATTTTGTCAAAATAAATTACTTAAAATTAAAGAAAAAATTGATTTATACCATATAATTTCAATTTGATGATATTTCAAAGTTCGATTATTACTTCCACAAATATAATAAAAATAAATAAATATCAAATTTTATAATATTTTGATATTTTAAAAATCTAGTATTCTACTTGCATTTGCATAGATAAAAAAAGTTCTTATTTAAGTTCTTATTTCTTACAGAGGGAAAAAAAGAGCAAAAAATATTACCAGCGAATAAAAAGAGCATCTTATCTTTTTTTTGAGAATATCGTCAAAAGGTCCGAGAATAGAGAATAGAAAAAAAAATGCAGTAGAATGAGAACAGTATAGAATTATTGATTGACTAGGATTTCATCAAGTTAAAAAAATAATAAAATAAAAAAGTAATAAAGTATCATTTAAAATGATGGAAGGGAATGTAATTAAATATATTTAATTGATAAGAGAATATAATTAAATGTGAAATAATACAATTGGGGAATATAATTAATAAGGAAACAAATTAATATGGAAATAAATGATAAACGAAGTTAATAATGGATGGTGACATTAATTGTACATTTTATAAAATGATGGTATTCAATATTTTATAAATTCATTGGGCCTCAATAAATTAGGGGCCCTCCTTGAGCCGGCCCTGATTAATTCTAAATAGAGCCTTCTTAATTAATTTCTTCCTCCATCCATGGGAATTCTTGTGAAATCGTCTTGCTGATCAGCCATGACTGCTTTTCCATGTTGTAAGCAATGCCACTGGAAATTTGTCCTCTCAGATTGCTTAACTGCTAAGTCGCATTCTAAAATGCTATATAAATTCTTGAACCACTGATGTAGTTGCTCCATTGCTTTTCTCAATGACCACTATATTTCTCTTCTTTTATTATTTTTCTTGACTAAGACTTGAGAGAAGGAAGGTTGTGTATCGGTCAACATCTTTGGAATATTGCCTTTTAGAACGCTGTAAATAGAATAAATACTACTTAGCTTCTGACAGTTTGTTAGCTTCCTTTTACAGCGCTCTATACTCTTCTTCCCTGACTCAGTCAGACCTGATAATTGTACAACTTCTAGTCTTTGTTGTGCTCGGGCAACCCTCTTTTATAATATATATATTAATATTATTGTGCTGTTTTAAGAATAATATTAAATTTAAGGGATCAATTGCAACGATTGAAAGATAAAATCTAGTTTATAATAAAAATGCGTTTAGAGTTTTTAACTTAAGAGCCGAAAGAGAGGTGGAGCATTTTTTAAAATATAAGAAACTTTAGAGCGAGATGAAAACATTCGACAAAGTTTAGAAGGCGGAGCAAAAGTCGTGAAGATAATAAGAGAGAAGGACGATATCCTCACTGGACATTTGTTTATATAGAGAACAAACGGCTTCGCCACCGCCGAACGAGCGCGCGCGCGAGATAGAGTGAGAGTGAGGCTTCTCTTCTAGGGGAGAAGGCAATGGCGGATCAATTCCTCCTCGGCATCGTCACGGCTTCGATCCTGGTGTTTCTTCTCTTGATAAGGTTCCGGGGATACAGGCGGAAGGCTCATCTGGCTCCGGGAAACCGGAGTTCCTGTTCTGTTCGAGCTGGAAAGGATGGCACTGGCACAGACGTTATCGTTGTCGGCGCCGGAGTGGCAGGCTCTGCCCTAGCGTACACGCTTGGGAAGGTGAGACGTTTCTTTGCTTCTCTCTTCGATTTTTGCTTCTCGTAGTTATGATTCAATTCGGCCTTTTTAACAGGATGGTAGACGTGTACATGTAATCGAGAGAGATTTGTCTGAACCTGACAGAATTGTTGGTGAACTTTTGCATCCTGGAGGGTATCTAAAATTGCTAGAGCTGGGCCTCGAAGGTATATAATTAAAGACATCAAGTTGATTATTGTTGATTGAATTTCAATAATGATTATCAACATTGAAAACTCCATTTTCTTTCTAGCTCCTGTCTGCATTCTCACGTTCATTTACATGAAATGACTAATTAATTTCACAATGCATGTTTGACGCAATATCTTTCTCATATCTTACTATCTAATTTCCGGTATTTGTCCCAGACTGTGTTGATGAAATCGATGCTCAACAAGTAGTTGGTTATGCCCTTTTCAAAGATGGGAAGAGCACTAGGCTCACATACCCCTCGGAGAAACATCATGAAGATGTTCCTGGGAGGAGCTTTCGTAATGGGCGTTTCGTCCAAAGGATGCGAGAGAAAGCAACTTCCTTGCATAAGTAATTTCCATCCCATTTTTAGACTTTTGAATATCTGTTCCCGTAGTAAATATTAGAGTATCACTTTTGACAATCAATAGATATCATCAATCTTTCTTCCAGTGTTCAGCTGGAGCAGGGAACAGTCACGTCCTTGATTGAAGAAAATGGAACAGTCGAGGGAGTAATTTACAAGACTAATTCCGGCGAAGAGCAGCGCAAAGCTTTTGCGCCACTTACGATTGTATGTGACGGTGCCTCCTCAAATTTGAGACGGACGCTCTGCTCTCCAAAGGTAAAAAAGAAGATCCCAAGTTCTGCTCTCTGTTCTTTCCAATAAATATATTGATTTATTTTCACGCTACTTCTTCACAACTTTCATCTATATGATCATTCCAACAATTTATTTATTTATTTATTTCATTAGGTAGATGTGCCTTCTTGCTTTGTCGGTCTGGTTCTTGAAAATTGTCAACTTCCATTTCCCAACCACGGCCATATCATCTTAGGAGACCCTTCACTGATACTGTTTTATCCGATAAGTAGCACTGAGGTTCGTTGTCTGGTCGATGTGCCCGGAAACAAGATGCCGTCTGTCGCTAACGGTGAAATGGCAAATTTCCTGAATACTGCCGTGGCCCCTCAGGTACGTACTTCAGATTTACACGAATAGAAAGAAATACACATGATTCAGGTTAAACCCTCACCGTAATTCCTGTAATCAATCGATTCAGGTTCCGACTGAACTGCATGATCCTTTTATTAAGGCCATTGATAAAGGAAGCTTTAGGTCTATGCCAAACAAAAGTATGCCGGCCGCTCCGCATCCTACACCCGGAGCCTTCTTGTTAGGGGATGCTTTTAATATGCGTCACCCACTTACTGGAAGCGGAATGATGGTCGCCTTGTCCGATATTGTTCTGCTTCGTGACCTCCTGAGGCCCATCCCCGATCTCCATCATGCAGCTTCTCTTTGCAAATACTTGGAATCCTTCTACACCTTAAGAAAAGTAGTAAAGAAATCTTACTTTAATTTGTTTGTTTGTTTGTTTCTGCCCTGTGCACGTTTTGAAAGATCGAGTTTTCTTTGCAGCCGATGGCTTCAACGATAAACACATTGTCAGACGGCTTGTACATGGTATTTCGTGCTTCATCTGACAGAGGTAGGAGCGAAATGCGCCAAGCCTGTTTCGACTACCTGAGCGTCGTAGGTGCTTATTCGAGTGGACCGATGGGCTTACTCTCCGGTCTTAATCCTCGTCCTATCAGTTTGATGGCTCACTTCTTTGCTATTTTGATCTATGGGGTTGGTCGGCTGCTTTTGCCATTTCCTTCGCTCCAGAATTTGTGGATCGGAGCTAGATTGATTTTCGTAAGTAATAAACTTTCCCAATCGATCAATTTAGTCACATTTACCCTTATTCCTCTTTCATTTCAGAGTGCATCAGGTATAATTTTCCCTATCATAAAGGCGGAAGGGATCAGGCAAATGTTCTTCCCTGCTACTGTTCCTGCATATTACAGAGGTCCTCCATCCAACTGAGATGTGTTTACCTATTTGGCCAAATGTCATAATTGCTAGAAGGAAGCTCGTCATCGATCTTTCTCTAACGAGTTAAAGTTAAAAGGTTAATAATTGTGCTCAAACTGCAAATGTGAGTTTTGAGATTGTTAAGACATAGAATTTTAGAGCTCTTAGCATTTTACCCTTTGATTACCGACTCCACGAACTGGAATAATAAGGATGTAACGGTTCTCAGCTCCAATGAAGTGATATCCCATTTACTATTACTTGTCCCAAAACCATATTTAAGCTTTGCAAGAGTATAAATAAATCTTTCTTTGAGCAGCTAATGAGATGCTGCTACTGGCAATTGATGGGCTCTACGTGCCCCCAACATTATTTCGAATGGATGAGGAGAAATTACAAAAATAATTAAAATCCATGAGAGAATTAAAATGGAATTTTACAAATATGGTTAGTGCCGATTAAATCTAATATAAACATCAAAATCTCATATCTACTATATATATATATATATATAATATATATATATATATATATATAATATATATATATATATATATATATATATATATATATATATATATATTTTTGTTTTGATCAGCTGCGGACCGCGTACGGATAGGGACAAGCGCCTGATCGATCAGGGACCGATCAGGCATACGACCTGCGACTTCTCGACATCAACGGCGGCATTCGGCCGCCGTCCCGAACAAAATTATAATCCAGGGGGTGAGCGATGAACCCTAGGGGGAGCGTCCGGTGGCCGATCAGGCGCCTGTCCGCACGCGGTCCGCAGCGCGCGATTCGCAGCTGATCAAAATCTTTTATATATATTGATCTTGTCGACAAGCGAAGACCGGTTCTCCCCCGGACGACTCGGTCGAACCAAGATGACCCGGTCTGCTGTAGCTCGGGGGTCGGACTCGGGCTGAATAGGAGTAGGGCTCAAGTCGCTCGGCTTGGACCAAAAACGTAGCTCACGAAGTGGTGTGGTTGCAAAATAGCAGCAAGCCTCTTTTGGAGCCCAAAGGGGGGTTTATATAGGGGGAGGGAAACTCTCTGCTGTGTCAGAGCTGTCCTATCTCATTAAGGAATGATCAGTTGATAAATCACACTAGTGACAGCTGTATTAATGCTGTGAGACTGCCACAGCCGCCTGTCACCTTGCGCAAACGGTCTCTTCTGTTCCTCATTAACTCTTGGCGACTCTGTCAGGTGATGATTATGTCGGGGGCTGCCACCTTATTACTGACGGGAATGAGCTATAATTGCTCAGCCGACCCCGAGTGTCCGACCTCGGGTAACCGACCCCGAGTGCCCGACCTCGAGCGACCGACTCCGGGCGCCTGACCTCGGGTGACCGAACCCGAATGCCCGACCTCGGGTCGACCTTGACCCGGCTTAATAACTCCTAGTTCGGAGCGGAAATCGAACCCGGCCGAGCCCCCGATCTTTTTTAAAAATCACCCACCCGGAATATATATATATATATATATATATATATATATATATATATATATATATATATATATATATATAACTTGAACATTAGGTCCATGGTGTCAAACGCATTACGGGCCTTAACAAGCCCAAAATGATGTTGTGTTGAGATATATATGATCAGGAAAATGATATATAGTTGAGAAAACTGCATAAAAATTAGAGTGGTCTCAACTGCCCATTTGTCCTAGAATTCACTATTGCAGGAAACACTTTCGATCGGCTGGAAATGGATTTGTTAGAATACGAAAATTTGGAGAGTTTAAAGGCTAAAATACTTAAATTAGGGGTATGGTTTGAATTAAACAAATTTGGAAGGCCTTAAGTGCAACAAACATAAGAAAATACATAATACATAAATGCATATGATACAATGACATGTGTCACTCCTAATGCTAGTCAAGCCGCTATCATATCACATATGTGTGACTAAGTGGGTAGGGTTGTGACAACTATACGCACTTCAACGAATATCACTAGTATATGTGGTTGAGTGAACAGGATGCTGGGGTGCCAACTACTCCAAAAATCTCAAAAAAAAGGGGGAACCACCAACCATTCTAATATCCCTCGAAAACAACGATGAGGGTATCAACTGCTTGTCTACAATTCCAACATCTATTATCTATGAGTGGATGCTGGGGAGTCAACTACTCCAAAAATCCTGAGAAAAATGGGGAACCACCAACAACTCTAGTATCCCTCGAAAACAACGGTGAGGGTGCTAACTGCTTGCCTACAACTCCAACACATCCACTATCTATGAGTGGTCGAGTGTGACATAATAGGACAGCTGCTCACACTCTAGCAACTACTACGATAAGTTGTTGGGTGGGCAGAGCAATTAAATGACTGACGACGACTTAACCATATGAAAGCCACTACTCGTCAGCATGCAACTGTGTAGATATGGTGCATGATTCTAAATGGACAATCAACCAAAATACAAATGATGCAACCATGCAAAAAAATAAATGACCAAAATCATCAAACATGCAACTAAACTTCTAGGTAGAGTATTTCTAATGTCAACCAACCCTAGTTGTGTTTAATGATCATTTTTAAGTACTTGCGTACAAGCGGTACTTTATAGAATAGAAAATCAACGATGAGACTGTACGAACATAAAATACGATTAGGTCGAAGATCAAGAAACAAAAGTATCAACAGACGATATTAAAAACAACGAAGGACAAGATCAAGCAGTCATACTCAGACATAAACAGTCATGCATTTAAGATAAATAATCTACGAGAATATAGAGGAGAAGTACCCGCCTCGTAATGCAGTCTACACGTCGAAGAGAATCTTCCACGATCAACCGTGTGAGTCCAAAGTCAAGGTCCTGTATAATAGGCATAGTTTTTGCTATCGCAACAAAGAGACATTTAGCTGAAACCTACTACGTGCATAAAGACAAAGCCTACTAAGGTACTGATCACTAACAAATCTTAATTAGCGGTTATTTTTCATTTAAACCCAAATCATGGTCCAGTATAAATTTAACCTAAACTTAAACTAAAGTGCATGTGGTTCATGACAATAGTAACCACCCTAATAATCTTGACTCCTGAGATGAACTCTTAAGCAATATCACAAATATTTTTATAAAAAAAATATTTTTCAACAAGTCAGAAGCATTACAAAGCGTGAAAGTTCAGCCATTGGCAATGTCATGGGCATTCATAATGTTTTAAAAGCTACAAAGAAAAAGGTTTTTACAGAAAAAGGAAACATACATTTGGACCACCTATTCGTGCGGAAATGTCCAACGAAGGTTCAACATCAAAGCCCGGAAACAGACATGCACTAAGTATTTGAGTACCCAAAAGAATTTGGCCACGTTGCATGATATCCTCAACCATTACGGCTGCATGATCAACTGCTCTAATACGGTCAGCAATGTCTTTTATATTAGCCCCAGAAGAGATATGGAGATATAATGGTTTCTCATTGTCTAGCAATCCAAGACTCCAAGGATATACTCAAACTAGGCAGCATCCCTATCAAACTCACGACACCAAGTTGTGCTCACAAAATCAAAAGCAAACCAAACGAAGTATATACATATTCCACTCTATTGTCTATTACTAATCCTATTTATTACCTATTCCTCAATTTAGGAAAAAGATTGTCGATCGCTGTGGCTGTGGCGTCGGCTGGCTCGTGCGAGGGTGGCGGTGCGTTCAGGGAGACGACACAGAAGGGTGTCTCATTCGTGCGCGCCTAAGAAAATGAAGAAGAAGAAGAAGTAGCAGCAGTAGAAGGCGGCGCCGCGACAGGGGAAAACGCTTGTGCGGTGGTTCGGTGTCAGGGCAGAGCCGAAGGCAGAAGTCACGAGAGAGAGGAAAACGAAGAAGAAGAAGGAGGAGAAGAAGAAGAAGAAGAGGAGAGGTTAGGGCACACGACGAGGAATGGCTCGCGCAGTGGGGGGCCTTCTCCTATTGCTATAATGGGGGGATCAAGATACTATGTTTCTATTATTGATGATTGCACTCATTATGCTTGGGTTTATCTTATGGAACATAGATCGATTATCTTAGCATCTTTAATGACGTTAAAGCTCTTGTCAAAACTTAACATTTAACTGTTATCAAGTGTTTTCGTTGTGATTTGGGGGGGGGGTGAGTATACTTTCAATACTTTTTATCGTTTACTTGTATCAGAAGGTACTATACATCAAATCTCGTGTCGAGAAACACTTGAACAGTACGGGATTACAGAGAGAAGAATAAACATCTTGTTGAGACAGCCAGCTCATTCTTATTGTCTGCAAATGTTCCTAGTGTCTTTTGAGGAAAAATAATTCTTATTGCTACTCATGAAATTAATAGGATTCCAACTTCTCATAATTCAGGTTTGTCTCCTTTTTAAAAATTATACGGTTGTGCTCCTTATTATTCATTTTTACGTGTTTTTGGTTTAAGGTTTAGTTCTGTGACCACACGTCGAGCGTGATAAGATGTCCTCGAAGTCTGCTTTGTGTGTCTTTCTAGGTTATGGTATTAGTCAAAAGGAATATTGTTGTTTTGATCCAGTCAGTAAAAAATTATATGTCTCTCATTATATTGTGTTTCTTGAGCATATTTCTTTCATCTCCATACCTCTTCTATCACATAACATGACACATGCATATCTTATTTGCATTGATCCCTTTAGTACTGACACCGATGAAGCCTCTCCCATAGCTACTCTTCCTCATGATAGTTCCACTGAATCTGGTAACCTTGAGACGTCTCCTCCTCCCCTCCTCCTCCTTCGATTGTTCCATCACCTGGTGAGATTGTGGATAATCCTATTCATCGGTCTACACATTCTCGTAAGTCTATTAAACTACCTGATTTTGCTTATTCTTGTTATTATAGTTCTTTTGTTTATTTTGTCACCTTTATTCATCATCTTTCTGAGACTTTGTCCAATAGAGAAGCTGTTGATAATACACTTGGTGGAATGTTATGGACGAGGAATTAACGGCTCTGCATCATACACATATTGGGATCTAGTACCTCTGCCACAAGAGAAACACGCCATTGGTTCCTGTTGGGTCTATATGATCAAAACTAAATCTGATGATTTTGTTGAACGATATAAAGTTCGTCTTGTTGCTAAAGGTTACTCTCAGGAGTATGACATGAATTATGAGGAAACTTTTGTACAAGATCTGATGGTTGTCTAGAGGGGGTGAATAAACATTGCCTTTTAATCACACGGTTCTCTTCCTACAACGTTAGTGTAGGCAAACAGAAATACAATTAACTAAACACTAACAAGAAGAGGCAAACCGTTTAACGTGGTTTGAATATAAAGCTTCTACTCCACAGCTGTCCGTAAGGTGGACAATCCCGATCTGTCGGTGGATGATTCCCTGAAAAATCTCTGGCTAGCTCACGTAGCTCCTTGTGGGTGGAGAAACTTCGCCACTACCTCGCACAAGACCTCTGAGAGCTTAGACTACTAATTGGCCTTTAACCAAGTTCAATTTCGTCAACCCTAGCCAGCCAAACTGAGTTCTCTTAAATAGAACTCATTTGCTGAATTAGCTGTTACTAATCAACTGGTGCCAACCCTAGTCGACTGACCCAGCCAAATTCGAATGTTACAGTCCAACGTTCGAATTCCAGCGACACCAGTCGACAATGTTACAGTCCAAAATAACATCACCTTTCCTGAATACATTTCACTCGCACTCGGACCCTCACGACTCACTTTTCTTTACAACCTTGCCTATTGCCTTCAAGCCTTCTTCGCTTCGGCTCTCGTCCCTCGGATGCATACAAGCCCGTGGCTCATCTCCATGTCATCCTTCGCGTATGCCTTTGGCTCTCATCCCTCTGATGCATACAAGCCCGCGGCTCATCCTCATGTCATCCTTCGCGTATGCCTCGAAGTGCGCTTCCCTTGGATCATCGTTGCTGCCTTGTCCACGATCTCTCGGATGCACTATCCTTCAACGGACCGAAACCATCAAGTTGAGTCTATATGTATTCTGCAGAACGTGCACACTCAAATACACATATCAAATACAAGGGCAGACCTAACTTAAACCCTCTGTCCAAACATCAAAACACATGGTCACACGAACCAGAGATTGTCTCAACAATCTCCTCTTTTTTAATGTTTGGCAATACGTTAAAGTTAGGAAAAACATATAGTAAATACAAATGCTAATAAACTGGATTTACGTTGCCAAGGCTACACCTTGGACTTACACCACCAACGCATATGCCAACATGCAATGCAAATGCAACCAATGTATGGAATTCTATCACCAAGGTTCCCCAACACCTAAACTCCCCATGAGTTAGGATTTTTCACCAAGTGCTTTTTAAAACTTATTCAGGACTCCCTCTACACTTGGACTTACCAAGGGGTTTTTAAGAACCTATCACAAGGCTCCCACTTTGTCAATAAATGAGCAACAAAGCTCTCCCTTCACCTAAGCTCCCCCTTGAGCTAGGATTTCTTGCAAAGGTACATAAAGTTTTCCCAATTAAATCTTAATTCTCCTTCTTTGCCATACATCAAAAAGAACTCTAATAATATCCCAATTATTAGATTTTTTAACCCCTAATAATCATAAACAGTATGTATTAAGCTCCCATAAGATTATACACTTATTTATAATTATTTGACATTTTTTGACTTGCTGAAAATAGTTTTAACATGTATCAGTCAACTGAGACAAGCACCAATCGACTGATCCCGTCAAAAAAATCTTACAGTAACTTTCTTACTCTAGAAAGGACTGTTACCAGTCGACTAGTACCCTGTATCAGTCAACTGATCCCACTCATAGAAGCTTTCTCACTCTAGAAAGTACTATTACCAGTCGACTATGTTGGATCGAGAGAATACGATAGGGGGGGTGAATATCGTAAAAACTTTTCGAATTCGAGGTTAAGAGAATATGCAGCGGAATTGAAAATACAGCACAAGAACTCAAGCGATTTTACTTGGTTTGGAGTCGCGGTCGGCTCCTACTCCAAGGCCCACGGTCGTTGACCGTTTATTACGGGCAATTCTATATGTGCGCAAAAGTTTACAAAAAAAATATTACAGTTGTAGTACAATAAACTAAAATTAAACTCTTCGTTACCGACGCCCGGTGTGGATCGTGCTTCGGAGCAGAGGGTCGTCGTCGGTGCTTGAATCTCGAGATGGGAGGTTTCCGAAGCAGAGCGCTTGAGTCGAAGAGCTATTGGCGTTGGAAGAATTGTTGTAGAAGCCTTGGGGGTCGAGCCCCTTATATAGTGCACCTGGGGGCGCCCGGGACGCTGGGGGTGCCCTCCACGTGTCTCCCGATCCGCAAACCCTCATCCGCAACTCGGTCAGCCCTTATCCCTCCAGGATCGAGCTCGGGGTTTGACGGGGGCGCCCGGGAAGCAGGGGGCACCCGGGTTGAATTAGTCTGCTGGCTTCTCGCTGACTTAAACTTTATCTGCTTCGTTGGCTTGGACCCAGGGCGCCCGAGGCATCCGGGGCGCCCGGGAGCACAGGGGCGCCCGGGAGCTTGGGGGCGCCCGGGACCTTCGGGGCGCCCTGCCCAGTTGTCTGCTCCTCTCCTTTGGGGCGTTCTGAGCTGCAGAAATTCATTCCTTCGGTCTTGTATCCAGGGTTAGTACCAAACATATTAAAGCAAGATTATTAGTGATTCTTACAGCCGTAGCTATCTTGGTTCTGACTTTGGGTCTCCAAAATGGAGCCCTAGGTCGAACCGACGCCTACTGTTCCCTCGACGGGGAACGCGTCCTCGCCTACTCCTCTCAGGAGAATTTACCTATTGCCAACCGGCTCCTCCGGTTGGACTTTTGCCCAGCAGTCCTTCGCCAGGTGTCTAGCAGTCCTTCGCCAGGTCTTCAGTACCAAGCAGTCCTTCGCCTGGTGCCCAGCAATCCTTCGCCAGGTCTTTGGTTCCAAGCAGTCCTTCGCCTGGTGCCTAGCAATCCTTCGCCAGGTCTTCGGTACCAAGCAGTCCTTCGCCTGGTGCCTAACAATCCTTCGCTAGGTCTTCGACTCCTAGCATCCCTTTGCTAGGTGCCCAGCAGTCCTTCGCCAGGTCTTAGGATTTCGATGCCTAGCAGTCCTTCGCTAGGTGCCTAGCAGACCTTTGCTAGGACTTCAATTTGCACACTCAAGTAACATGTTAGATAAACATAACATCTTAACTTTTGAACCCTTTGCCATTATCAAAACCCAGGTTTGACTTGGGTGTTGTCTGCATCAACAGACTACTCTGCACCAGTCGACTGACACCCTATTTTAGCTCATTTCTACATTCTGAACCTAATTTCAAAAATGCACCAATAAATTGACAGATCTCCAAAAATTTTAAAATTTTATGGAGAGGTCTGTGATACTCGTGTCTACTTGAGAAAAATATATTCAAAAATATATCTATCACCAATCCTGAGATTGACACAAAATCCAAAACTAGCTAAATGGTTCAATTGAACCTTAACCTAAAGTCCTAGTTTTGACCTCCTCTTGATGTATCTGCACATACCAAACCATAATATATCATATGACATCTATACATCAACAACTAAATTTTCATGTAATATGACCCCAATTTTATATTTCTTGCATGAAATGCAAACCACATGTGTCAATCCCTTAGGTTTAAGACTCAAATCCGTCTCCAAACCATTAGCACATTTCATGGCCCATTTAGACTCTTAAGTAGTAACCACCTGAGATCCATTGACCATAGGTCCCAAATTAGCTCTTTGAGCTCCCCTAGATCTCCTAGTCTTAGCCACCTCCTTAGGTGACTCATTCACAATTGCTAGGCCACACCGATGTACCTCTAGTGACAATTGGCCTACACGTGTGACTTTTTTAACCTTGGACACCTTGTCCTTAATTAATTTCTTCTTTCCCTTAACCTTGAATATTTTGTCCTTGGTTAATATCTTTTTGCCATTAAATGACACTCCTTACCATTTTTGGACTTCTCCTTACTATAGTCATATGACACTCTTGTATATGACTTTTCCTTAGCCTTGGAGGACCTAGACCAGTACCCTAAACCTGATCTATCATAGTTGGATTTCTGACTATCCGACATCATGCCCAACCCTTTAGATCTAATAGTGAATCTATCTAGGATTTTCTCCAACTTCTCAAGTTTTGCCCTCAAAGCTTGAGTTTGTCTCTCTAGGGTTTTAACCTTAGAATCAACATGTCCACCATGGACATTCCTAGACCTATCCATTTGTTTAGGCATAAGTCTCTCCTTATTAGGATTTATGCTTTGGTCTTTAGGTTTACCATGTCTAGGTTTATCATAACTTGATTTCATAGGATTTTGATATGCATTATTAACCCTACTCCTATCAATCTATCTTGATATTTAAACCATAATTTTGCATGGGAATATAAGAAAATTTGTTCCTAGCATGCATGGGAAAGCAACAATTTGGATTACATTGTAAATTCAGGTATACTTGTTGAGGCAATCTCGATGGTCCAGAGTGACCATGTGTTTTGATGTTTGGGCAAAGAGTTTACATTAGGTATGCCCTTGTATTTGATATGTGTATTTGAGTGTACAGTTTTGCAGGATACACATAGACTCAGCTTGACAGCTTCAGGTCCGGTGAAGGATGGTGCATTCGAGGACCGTGGATAAGACAACAACGATGAGCCAAGGGAATGCACTTCGAGGCATATGCGAAGGATGACATGAAGACGAGCCACAGTCTTGTATGCATTCGAGGGATGAGAGCCAAAAAAAAAAATCTTGAAGGCTTGAAGGCAATAGGTTAAGGTTGCGATGAAGGGTCAAGTGAGTTGTGAGGGTCTGAGTGCGAATGAAATATACTCGGGAAGGGAAACCCTAGGTTTAGGATTTTACGAGTCGATTGGTATGGGATCAGTCGACTGGTTGCGGCCACAGAAATATTAGTCGACTGATCTTTCTATGCAGTCGATTGGTGTTGGCTGAATTCGAACGTTATGCTATAACGTTCAAATTCGATAGCTGTTAGTTGACTGGTGTTGGTACTAGTCGGCTGGTAACGGCTAGATCAGCAAACGAGTTCTATTTAAGAGAACTTGGTTTGCTTGAGCAAGTTTGACGAAATTGGACTTGTCAAAGGTCAATTAGTAGTCTAAGCTCTCAAAGGACTTGTGCGAGGTTGTGGCGAGGTTTTTCCACCACAAGGAGCTACGTGAGCTAGCGGGAGGATTTCCAGGGAATCATCAACTGACGGATCGGGATCGTCCACTTTACCAATAGCCTTGGAGTAGGAAGCGTCATCTCTGAACCACGTTACATCGGTTGTCCTTGTGTTAGTTTTAGTTTAATTATATTTCCGTTGTGTAACCCCCCTTCTAGCGGCCATCCGATCCCCAACAATTGGTATCAGAGCGAAGGTTCACTCTTCATTGGACTAACCGCTAAGGAAGCAAAGATGATCGAGTTTGTAGTTCCACCAAAGCATGAAGGAGGATATTTTTCTTGGTGGACGAAAAGAATGAAGATTTTCTTCAAGATGGATTGGGACACAAGTATGGCAATCGAAGAACCATTTGAAGTCCCGAGAGACAGGAAAGGGAAGAAGCTCTGACCAAGATATTAGATCGAGAAGCAACAATCACGATCAAAAGTAATAATAAGATAATATCAATTTTAATAGATATTTTGCCTAATAATGTGATGAGCCGGGTAGGTGAATACGAGAACACCCATAATTTATGGAGCAAAGTGAAGATGATTCTATGGGAAGAACCAAAGCCTACACAAGAAGAATAAAAATTCGAAGAAAAGGATGAAGTGGCTCAAGTAGAGGAGGAGCAACCAGAAGGCGACGTGTGCTCAACTTCCCAGGAGAAGAAAGAAGAAGAAGTATCATCCACTTCCGAAAATGATGAAATAGATTCATAAGTGCGGATGAGCAATCCACATCATCAAAGGTTGAATAAGAAGTCAACCTAGCTAGTACCTCCACCAAAATAAAATCAAAAGACCACATCATTTGCTTTGGGTGCAATGAAAAAGGACACTAGAAGAGTAGGAGTCCATTGGATAAGAAAAAGGAGGTAAACCCTAAACTTAATTCATTTTTTTAAAATCTAATTTAAGTTATAGGGAGAAGAAGGAAAGAACATTAGATACTTCACGTGTGGGGAGAAAGGTCACTACCACACTAAGTGCCCAAAGAAAGGAGAGATGAAGAAGTTGGAGCATTTAAAGAAATGGGAGAAGAATTTGAAAAAGAAAAGCTCATATCAAGGGGGAGCTTCAAGGGTAAGGGAGGTAATCCCTAATTCGAAGAGTAATTCAAATTTCAATTTGCCCACGCATACAAGAAATAATTATCATTATTTACCCATACATAATTATGGTTTCAAATATCATTGTAGAAATAGGGTCATTGTAGATCAAAACCCTAGCAAAACCATTCATGATCAATCTAGACATAGTAGACCTAAGGATGAAGGTATAAATCCAAGAAAGGGAGACATATGTATAGACAAATTGGTAGGTCTATGAATGTCCAAGGTGGACATGTTGACTCTAGGGTTAGAACCCTAGAGAGGGAAAATCAAACTTTGAAAGCAAAGCATGATAAGTTGGAAAAAACCCTAGACAAATTCAATGTTGGATCTAAAGGGTTAGGCATGGTGTTGGGTGGTCAAAGACCTAACAATGATAGATCTGGTTTGGGATACCGATCTAACTCCTCCAAGGCCAATGATAAGATATATGCTAGGGTAGCATATGATTATAGCAAGGATGGGAAGTCCAAAAATGACAAGGAAATGTCATTTAAAGGCAAAAATATATTAACCAATGATAAGATATCCAAGGTTAAAGGGAAGAAGAACTTAACTAAGGACAAGGTGTCCAAGGTTAAGAAAGTGAGATTTGTAGGCCAAAAGTCACTGGAGGTACATTGGTGTGACCTAGTGATTATGGATGAGTCACCTAGAAAGGTGGCTAAGGCTAAGAGCTCAAGAGGGAGCTCTAAAAGCTAAGTTAGGATCCATGGTCAATGGATCTCAGGTGGTTACTACTTCGGAGTCTAGATGGAGCATGATTATGCCAAGGGTTTGGAGACAGATTTGAGTCTCAAACCTAGGGATTTGCCACATTGGGATTGTATTACATGCAAAAAATATGATATTAGGGTCATATTGCATGAAAATTTGATTGTTGATGTATCCATGCCATATAAACCAATGCTAGGGATGCATTGTGATTTGGTATGTGCAGTTACATTAGAGGAGGCCAAAACTAGGACTTTAAATCAAGATTCATTTGAACCATTTAGATAGTTTTGGATTTTGTATCAATCTTGAGATCCGAGATATATATATTTTTAAATATATTTTTCCCAAGTAGACATGAGTATAACAAATCTCTCCATAAAATTTAAGAATTTTTGGAGAATTATGAAATTATTGGCGTATTTATGAAATTGGGTTCAGAATATAAAAATGGGCTAATATAGGGTGCCAGTTGACTGGTACAGAGGGGCAGCGATTGGTAACAGTGCTTTCTAGAGTTAGAAAGCTTCTGTGAGATTTTTTCGATAGAGATCAGTCACTAACACATGCTGAAAGTGTTTTCAGCAAAGTCGTAAAATATTTAATGATGGAAGACATGCGTATAATCTTATGTGGGGTTAATACACAATGTTTATTGTTATTAGAGAGTAAAGAATCCAATGATTGAGATATTGTTGAAATTCTTTTTGATGTGTGACAAAGAGGGAGATGTGTTATGTTTAAATGAAAATTAAATACACCTTTGCAAGAAATCATAGCTCAAGGAGGAGCTTAGGTGAAGGGTAAGCTTTGTTTCTCATTTGTTGGCAAAGGAGGAGCCTTGTGATAGGTTCCTAAAAAGCCCTTAATAAGTCCAAGTGTAGGGGGAGCCTTGGATAGGTTTTAAAAAGCCCTTGGTGAAAAATTCTAACTCATGGGCAGTTTAGGTGTTGGGGAACCTTGTGGGAGGTCCCATGCTTGTTTGCATTTGCATTGCATGTTTGCATTTGCATTGGCGATGTAAGTCCAAGGTGTAACTTTGGCAACGTATGTCAAATGTTATTAGCATTTGTATTTACTATTTATTTTTCCTAATTAAACATATTGCCAAACATTAAAAAGGGGAGATTGTTGAGGCAACTCGATGGTCCGGAGTGACAATGTGTTTTGATGTTTGGGCAAAGAGTTTAAATTAGGTTTGCCCTTGTATTTGATATGCGTATTTGAGTGTGCAGATTTTGCAGGATATACATAGACTCAGCTTGACGGCTTCAGGTCCGGTGAAGGATGACGTATTCGAGGGACTGTGGACAAGGCAACAATAATGAGCCAAGAGAAGCATACTTCGAGGTATACGTGAAGGATAGCATGGAAACGAGCTACGGGCTTGTATACATCTGAGGAACGAGAGCCAAAGTGTAGAAGGCTTGAAGCAACAGGTCAAGGCTGTAATGAAGGGTCAAGTGAGTCGTGAGAATCTAAGTGCGAGTGAAATGTGCTCAGGAAGGAAATCCCTAGGTTTAGAGTTTTACTAATCGATTGGTATAGGATCAGTCAACTAGTTGAGGCATAGAAAGATTAGTCGACTGGTGTAGGCTGAATTCGAACGTTGAGCTATAACATTCGAATTCGACAACTGTTAGTCGACTGGTATTGGTACTAGTTAACTGATAACGACTGGATCAGCAAACGAGTTTTATTTAGGAGAACTCAGTTTACTTGAGCAAGGTTGAGGAAATTGGACTTGGTCAAAGGTCAATTAGTAGTCTAAGCTCTTAGAGGTCTTGTGTGAAGTTGTGATGAGGTTTCTCCACCCACAAGGAGCTACGTGAGCTAGCCGGAGATTTTCTGGGGAATTATCTACCATGGATCAGGATTATCCACCTTATGGACAACCATGGAGTAGAAGCATCATCTCCGAACCATGTTACATCGGTTTGTCCTTGTGTTAGTTTTAGTTTAATTATATTTCCGCTATGCAAACTAACAAGTGTAGAAAGAAATCGAACAAATTGAGTACCCCGCTATTTAACCCTCCTTTTAGCAGCCATCCAATCCCCAACAATACCTTCCCTTTTACCTGTGTAGCTCTCTCTTGATGTGAGCTCTTCTTCATATTCTTCTCCCACTTCTTCAAATGCGCCAATTTTTTGAGTTCTCCACTCCTTGGGCATTTTGTATGATAGTGTTCTTTCTCTCCACACGTGAAGCATATAATTTTCATTCTTTTTCTTGTGGCTTCCTCATTCCTACAACCCATGTTAGATTTTAAGAGAATTAAAATGATTTTAGGGTTTACCTTTTTCTTGCCCAATGGACCTTATTTTTGTATTGCCCCTTTTCATTGCACTCGAAGCATGTTATGTGATCTTTTGATTTTGCTTCGGTAGAGGTACTAGCAAGGTTAACTTCCAAGACCTTTTCTTCATTCGTCTTAGCTTCTTCTTCAACTTTTGAAGAAATGGATCGCTCATCCACACTCATGAAGGTTATATCTTCATATTCGGATGTGGATGATGTTTCTTTTTCTTCTTTATCTTTCTTCTCCTCTACTTGAGTCACTTCATGATAATTTTAACTTATCTTTTTGGGCTCTTCTTCTTGTGTAAGCTTTGGTTTTCCCATAGAACCATCTTGACTTTGCTCCACAAATCATGGGCATTCTCATAATTACCTACACGACTTATTATATTATTAGACAAAATATCTATTAAAATTGATAGTACCTTATTATTTGCCTTTGATCGTAATTGTTACTCCTCGGTCCAATATCATGATCAGAGTTTCTTCCCTTTCTTGTCTCTCGGAACTTCGAACGGTTCCTCGATTGCCATACTTATATCCCAATCCGTTTCGAAGAAGTCATTCATCTTCACCATCCAAAAGGTGATATCGTATAGTCCTCCTCCTTCAAATTTTGGCAGAATCACAAAATCGGCCATCTTCTTTGCTCCTCGATGGTTGGTCCAATGGAGAGTAACCCTCTTTGATATCACTTGTACAGGATCAGATGGTCATCTAGAGGAGGTGAATAGACGTTGCCCTCTAATTGCTTGGTTCTCTTCGTACAATGTTAGTGTACGCAAGAGGAAATACAATTAACTAAAATACTAACAAGAAGACACAAACCGTTTAACGTGGTTTGGAGATAAAGCTCATACTTCACGGTTGTCCATAAGGTGGACGATCTCGATCTGTCGGTGAATGATTCCCCGAAAAACCTTTGGCTAGCTCACGTAGCTCATTGTGGGTAGAAAAACCTCGCCACAACCTCATACAAGACCTTTGAGAGCTTAGATTACTAATTGGCATTTAACCAAGTCCAATTTCGTCAACCCTAGCCAGCCAAACTGAGTTCTCTTAAATATAACTCGTTTGCTGAACTAGCTATTACCAGTCGACTAGTGTCAACCCCAGTCGACTGCTCCAGCCGAATTCGAACGTTACAGCTCAACGTTCGAATTCCAACCGACACTAGTCAACTGCTCCTAGCAGTAGTCGACTGCTTAAACCCTAAACTTAGGGTTTCCCTTCCCGAGTACATTGCACTCGTACTCGGACCCTTACAATTCACTTGACTCTTCTTTGCAACCTTGACTATTACCTTCAAGCCTTCTTTGCTTTGGCTCTCATCCCTCGGATGTATACAAGCCCGCAGCTTATCTCCATGTCATCATTCGCGTATGTCTTTGGCTCTCGTCCCTTGGATACATACAAGCTTGCGACTCATTCTCATGTCATCCTTCACGTATGCCTCGAAGTGCGTTTCCCTCGACTCATTATTGTTGTCTTGTCCACGGTCCCTCGGATGCACCATCCTTCACCGGACTCGAAGCCATCAAGCTGAGTCTATGTGTATCCTGCAGAACTTGCACACTCAAATATACATATCAAATACAACGACAGACTTAACTTAAACCCTTTGCCCAAACATCAAAACACATAGTTATACGGACCATAGATTGCCTCAACAACTTTTGCCCTTGTTGCTAAAATGACCATGTTTGTATCTTAATTGTTGTTGCTTCTATTCATCGATCAAAAATATCTCAGATGAATGTCAAGAATGCCTTCTTAAATTGTGATCTTCAAGAAGAAGTGTATATAATGCCTCCTCCTGGAGTTGCTCACCAATCTGTTGAAGTTTGCAGGTTTCACAAAGCTCTCTATGGACTCAAACAAGTACCTCGTGCTTGGTTTGTGAAGTTTTCCATGGTAATTACCTCTCTTGGCTTTCGTTCTAGTAATTATGATTCGGCTTTATTTGTCAAATGTATGCGTGCAAGTCATATACTTTTATCTTTATATATGGATGACATGATAATTATTGGTAATGACTTTGATGGAATTGAGTCTTTGAAGTTTGAATTAGTTCATTGCTTTGCTATAAAAGACTTAGGTCTACTACATTATTTTTTGGGGATCGAGATCGCATCTTCTCCAAAAGGTTATCTCTTGTCTCAGTCAAAATATATAGGTGATCTATTTGAGTGTGCGCGTCTCACAATAGAGTAGTTGATACTCCCCTTGAGACTAATGCTCGGTATTCTCTATCACATGATTCTCCTTTGCCAGATCCTAGCCTCTATTATACAGTTGTGGAAAGCTTGGTTTATCTCATTATGACTCATCCTGATATTGCGTATGTTGTGCATCTAGTTAGTTAGCTTGTCGTTCCACCTACCATAGTCCATTGGGTTGTTATTCTTTGTATTCTCCGGTATCTTTGGGAAACTCAGTTTCAAGTCTCTTATTCTCTTCTACTTCCTCGTTAGAGTTGTGTGTATAATCTGATGTGATTGGGCAGGTGACTCTACGGATCGTAAGTCCACCATCGACTTCTGTATTTTTCTTGGAGATTCGCTTATCTCTTGGAAGAGTAAAAAGCAAGATGTTATTTCCAGATCTTCCACAAAAGTTGAGTATCATGTCATGGATACTACCACTTGTGAGATTGTTTGCTACGTTGGTTACTTGCAGATATGAAAATTTTTCTTCAACAACCTACTGATCTTCATTGTGATAATCAAAGTGTCATTCAGATTGCTCGTAATACAGTTTTTCATGAGAGAATAAAGCATATTGAGATTGATTACATTTCCCTCGTCATCATCTACTGCTTGACACTATCACGCTGCCTTTTGTTTCTTCCTTGTTGCAGATAGCTGATATATTTATTAAGGTTCATTCCGCTTCACGTTTTGTTTTTTGTTTGACAAACTCTCAATGCTTCTAGCTGTTGCATCGTGAGTTTGAGGGGGATGTTAGATTGTATATATCTTAATTATTTTTTATAGCTTTTAGGGCATTTTAGTCTTTTCCCTTTTCAGTTTAGGGTTTCTTAACTCATCTATATAAGGCTTTGTATTCCTTTTCTTTAAAAATACTTTTGGATTTATCATGATAGCTACTTTTCCTTTTCTCAATTTCCACACCAATTAGATTTTGTCTTTAGGATTTAAGGGTTGGATTATAGTAAATTTTAGGAGCCTCGTGGTAGGAATGTGATGTGGGTGTGTGTGTGTCTTGCACACCTTATATTGCACATCTCATCAACACCTAGTATATTTTTTATTTATTATTTATTTTTTGTGTTTTAAGCTTTGATTATGCAAATCAGATTTTGTATTTGAGATTTAAGAGATGGATTATAGTATTAAGCAAAAAAAAATCAAATATATATGTGCGTGTGTGTTACGCTATGGGTGAGTTGCATGCCCGTCCGTGCCACAGTGATTCAGGTACCTGGATCCTTTTTTTAATAAATTTTTAATAAACAATCTCTTAATTTTATAATCCAAGAGAGAAGCCTAAACCCGAGAAAGAAAATTTTATTGGTTTAAACTCACTAAACCAACCCCTAAAACCTAAAATCTTAAACTATTTTATATACCCTGTGAGCATTTAAAACTTTTTTTTATCTTGATTACTATAATCTAAGAGGGAAGCCAGAATCATAAAGGGAAAATTTTATTGGCTTAAATCTACTATAACTCAATCCCTAAATCCTAAAATCTTAAACCTTAAATATATTTAATATATCAAGAAAAATATTACACCTGGAATGAATCCAAGGGCCTAGATTCATTCTAGGCGCCCTGCTTAGAATAAATCCAGACACTTGGATTAGTGTCTCGTATATATAATCGAAGTATCAAGTTTTACAATTCGATTATTCCTAGAGATGATCTGTCCGGTTTCATAAAAATTTTCTACCAACCACTAGAATAAATCTGAAAAACGTAGGTGACTCTGGACATAAGACCTCGATATTATGGATAATTTGAGCACTATGAGTGTAAAATGCTTAGCGTTGAAATTGAACTCACGTGGGGGATGCCACCATCTTGCTCGCCACCAAAATTAGTGTACTCGCTCTCTCCACGTATTAGTCATAACATCCGGGCTAGTAACTCTCGTGATTTATCTCCTCTGTGTTGACCTTGGGACTGGTTAGCGGGGGCACTGGGGGCGAGCGAATCATCTTTTGCCATCTTTTGATTATTTATATGCCTCGAGGGCTATGGTATAGCAGCAGGGTCACTAGTCGTCATCTTAAATATCCGTGGTTCTATACCCAGCTATAATGTATTTTGTTAAAATTTTTCTTCTAAATGAGGCATGAACCCTGGCTAGACGTTGACTTCTAGATTACCCGCCGTGAGTACTTTTCGATTTACCCTTGCATCCGATGAGAAACTTTCGAAGGGCTAGGTCGGTCGTTTCAAATTCCCCTATTAACTTGTTCAATTTTTTGTTTATCATATATATATATATATATATATATATAATCACAATAGAATTAAAAATTTTGGATTATTTAATACAGAAATAAATTTTATAATGTAGGTCATTTGATAAAATAATAGAAGTTATTTAATAAGAAATAAATTTATTTTTCACATGCATTATTAATAAGAAATAATTAAATTTTTTGTATTAAAATTTTGTCCCGTCTTAATCTTTTTTAATCTGGGGTTAGTTTCGTCATGAATGTTTTAGGGTACCTCAAAGCTTGTTTTTTTGTGTTAATTATTATTATTTTTTGGATGCAGTGACATGTATTAATTATAATGTAGGTGGTTTTGACCGCGAGTTTAAATTTATCCGATGAATAAATTAGGTAAGAGAATTATTCATCGTCAAAATTAATTGAGTCCATTAAAATTTGGGCATCTAGATTATAAAATAATAATAATAAAATGGATGGTACTGTGAAGAATTAATAACTTTAAAGAATTGTTTTATGATAGAATATTTTCTGTGTGATATTTTAATAAAATGTGAAGCCGTCGACGGTCTCATATTTTGTCTAAGAGAAGTTAAATTCATTTGAAGGTTTGGTCAAAAAATAATAACACACATGCAAAAAATTAGGCGACCAACTAGATATTTCACATTTATTGGAAATTGATCTCGCCATTTGCGTAAGCCCGTAGGGTTGTGGGTGTGGCCATCGGCGAACGCTTGGTCCCCATCATGAGTATTCTGTCCAAATAAATAAATTTCACATTAAATCTTCATCATTTTACGAAATGAATACCTAAATTTTTAGATTTTGAAAATTATTAAAGATGCGTCACATTTTATTTTTTAATAAAGTATTTTTTCTCAAAATAAATTTAAAATTCAAAAAAATCTAATTTTTCTTAAAACAATCGAGTCGAATTATTTCATTAAGTACTTTAGATTTCATATAAAAGATATTGATAGTCTCAAAAAATTTAAATCTGTATTAAATTATATTATTCATTTTGAATGACTTATTTAATTTATTTATTATTTTTAAAAACATTGTGTTTTTTAAAGTATGTAATGAATTTTGATCTAAAAGAACTTAATTTTATTCTAAATTTAAGTTGTTACACCTAATTGTATTTTAAATTTACCCATATTTTTATTTTTAATTTTTGAACCTTAATAAAAAAATACAAATTATAAAAGAACATTAATAAATAAAACCTAAAACAATTATTTTTTAATATCTAATTATAATAGAAAACTGGAAAAGTCAAATAAAACTAATAAAGGTAGAAATAATAAAAAAAAATATAGTTATTTCATTTGGACTTTATATAAAAATTATTAGTAATTTTACAAATTTAAATCTAAAATTTATATCAAATTAATATTGTTCAATTGGATTCTGAATGACGACTTTTATTTATTTATAATTTTTTTTAAAAAATTAGTTTTTAAATTTCATTAATGATTTTTTTATCAAAATTCATGGATGACCCTAGCAAATAGTGATTGGAGTTGTGTTTTTTTAATATAGATTTATTTCTTTTTCTTGATATTTCTATATAAAAAATCTTTTTCCCTCAATTTTTTTATATTAATATTTATTTTTTTTAGTCTTAGCAATGTTTTTCCAAATTTGACATCTATATGTAATTACTTCTAGGGATATTTTATAATAATTAATTAGATATTTTATATTCGTTGAAAAATTAATCTCAAAATTTATTTTCACATAGATATTAATTATGTTTACCTGTGAGAGCTCATTGATGACCCTCATAATTAAGGATAAAACAGGTTGTTCTAATTTTTTTTTCACGATCTACCATCTTATTATGAAAAAAATAACTTTTGACTCATAATCCCTGACAATTTGAAATAATTATTAAAAAATTTAATTTTTTGTAAAACTTTTTGGTCAGTATTATTTGTGAAGATAGACCACTATAATTCACCTTAGTTACTTATTTTTTGACACTCATAAGGCATATCATTCTTGATCTTGATAAATTTAATTTAATTAAAATTATAGTCCTACGGGATAGAATGATAGTTAATATATGAATATAATTATCTTAAAATTTAAAAGTCAAAATCTAACAAAGATAGTATATCAAACCTCCTACACGATAATCATAACATTCAAGTTAATAACCTTCATTATTTACCTCTTTCATATTAAAATTGAAACGGATTAATAGAATACTAGAGTGGAGAAATCACCTACTATCATCATTTGGCTCATTTTATTTTCAACATATCCAAAAACTCTTGACTCATAGTCCCAAAGTACAGAAAATTAAATTTTAAAATAATTTTATTTAAATCGATAGGGTCAGTCAAGTGTTTTGGAGCATTATAAAATTCAATGAAATGGAAGAACCTATTAAATAAAATTTTAATTTAATAAGTCTGTCAATAAATTTGGATCAAAATTTATTAATGATTTAAATGATTTTGAAATTTTAAAATTTTAACATGATAAAACCAAGATAATACAAGAAAATTATTAGAATTGTTTCACCGTGTTAATGAGTGATTCATATTTAAGGGGAGATTGATATGAAAGATGTCACGAAAAAGGAAAGAAGTTGGCATGGTCATGCCTACGGGATATGATACTGATCCAGTGATCCTATCGGCAAGCGAAAAGAACGATCGGTGGATGACGAGGCTTGTAGGTTAACTGAGGACCAACTGCTGATCCATCGGTCAGACACTCAGGAAGCGGACGAACTATGAGAAAAGAGACCGTTAGGAGCTGGCTAGGGGAGTCTCCGGCACAGACACTCCAACGGTCAAGTCAATACTCCGGCGAAAATAAGAGAAGAGAAACAAGAATGACAGAATACCACCGTTCAACATACCTGTGCATGGAGCCATGAGAACCCTTATATAGGGAGTAAGCAGACTAACCCTGCCCGAGCGGTCACATCACATTAAGGACCCGATATCATGGCAGTATTTGGTTGCCAAAAGGTGAAGCCGAGCCGCCCTAAGTCCGATCACCAATCAACTCTGAATGTCTCTTCGCCTTATCCCTAATTATGACCCTATCCTTAGGCGATGTAAGCCCCTACTCTTGTCCCCTCACAGTAATTGGTTGATTCGGTGAATCCCTTCGTACGCCTTTATGTCTTTGTCCCATTAAACAGTATCTTTCGTACAATATTCCTAATGGGTCCCAGCCTCTTTCGACCTTGTGTCAGCTCAGCCAATCGGAAGGCTGGTTGAGCGAGCTCCTCGGGGGGCATAAGGGAACCATCAGGGGTTACGAGGATGCCTGGTTTCCGTCCAGGAGGGCCTATCCTGTTGGCTGATCGAGGACGGCCAACCGACCGCTAACTACTTGGGCTAGTCCTCTAGCAGGCCTGGTGCTGGGCTTTCCTTACGTGGTCTACTCAACTGGTCTTACGCCACGTTGTCTAGCCGACCGCTCGACTAGTTTGGCCGAGCGTATTCATGGGTTGACCGACAGATATGTGTCGCACAATTTGGCCGACCGCCAGACCGGTTTGGTCGGGTGCTTGACTACTTCCTAGTCAACTACGAAGAAAGGTCCGGTCGACCAGGGGTCCACCATCTGACCAGATCATAAGCCTTCCCCTCGAGTCTAGTCGAAGAAGACGACAAGTCTGACTAGACTTTCCGACCAAACGTGGACGTCGTGGCTGACGTCGCCTCTTGGTTGAACCATGCTTCACTGACATGGGTATAGAGAGTGAATCGTGGTAATGATGATGTGAATCCCCTTGATTCCTGATCCCCTAACATGCGCCCCCTGCAAACTGGGCGAGTCTGTCATCGAGGCATCGTTTGTCAAAGGCTATACGGGGTGTCAAACGATGCTTTCCGATGTTATCTCGTGGGCAGGAGATCAACAGCCAGGATATGCTTGCACCCTTTTTCACGTCGGCATTGAATGGTCCTCCTATAAATGGCCCCGAGATCGACTTGCCCTCATTTCTTCCTTTCGCTGCATGCTTTCTTCTCCCCCAACCCTCCTGTGTCCTCCGGGTATCCGCCTTCTCCAGTGAATGGTGTTTTCCGGCGATCCTTCCGTTATCCCCGGGTCAGTTATCTGATCAGTATTACTCCCCTTTTTTCAATTCATTTTCTTAGTGAGTTGTCCGTCGGCTGGTCCGATCGGCATTCCTTTTGTTTTTCTTTGTTGTTATCCATGGAAACCTCCACGTCTTCCTTTGGCTTGTGGAATACTACAACCATTTCCATGATAGATAGTCAAGACTTTGCCACCATCCGAGTGGACTATCGGGTCCCGCCTGACCACTATCATCCCTAACCATTGCGACTAGCCGCATCTCCCCCCTTTGGCTTCTTTACTGTTTTTAAGGACCAACTTCAAGCCGGCTGCGCTTTCCGATCCACCCCTTCATAGTTGAGGTCTGTTGGTATTTCTAAATCTCTTTGTCCCAATTAGCCCCCAACTCCATCCGGATCCTCTATGGAATGGTCATTCTCTTCACCTTGTATCGCATCTCCTTAGAGCCCTAATCTTCAACTTCTTCTACAACCCCAAGAAACAGGAGCCCGGAACTTTTTTTCCCAAGCTCAGGCCAAGTCTGCCTATCTGGACAAGGTCCCTTCTTCGAACAAGGCTTGAAAGACCCATTATCTGTTTTCAACACAACCCCCGCTCACTCCTGGCCAACCGACTGGATAGAGGACCTACCCGCCCAGTCAATAGTGCGCAAGAGTACCGCTCGGACCCGACGTTTCAACTGCCTTCTCGAAGATTGGGGGTCTTCGTTTCCACGCCGTCCGTCTACTTAGTGAGGCGATGTTGTACATCTTCGGGCTGAGCTAAATTCCTGCCGCCCTGCCTATTCCCTTCGATAAGTTATTATCTTAGAGTCAGATCTTTTCGCTCTAACTAAGGTCTTTCTCGTTTTGCAGCCTAAGCTATGTGGGGCATCGTACTTGACGAGGAGCTCCACCTGGATAAAGCCAAGCTAGAGGCCCAGCGTGGCGGAGCTAGCCCAACAGGCTATCCTCTCGGTAAGCGCTGCCACTACTACTGAACACAAAAAGGAGACAGCATGCGAGTCGTTTGCCCAGCCGCTCGACCTCGATCTCGAGGTTGAAGAGGCGCCCACTGAGCGGCTGACAAGGAAATGTCATCGGCCGACCACACCCCTAGTTGTGCCCTTGGTCACAGAGCTGGTGGAAGAGGTCCATAATGTCACGCCTCAGGGCCTATGCTTACTCGAAAGTCAGGCAACATCTCCCTGTACGACAGACAATTTGAAACTTAAATAGATACATCTCTTACCAAATATATATAAAGCTCATTCAACACGGTTGGCAACTACATAAACAAAGAAATAATATCTCATAACACACATTATAAAGAATAAAGGAATCATATATGTCTCAATAAAACTCAAGTCCAATGACATAACATACCAAGTCCATATATGCAGAAACATAACACCACTCAATAACTAAACATAAGTTTACTAAAATAATAAATATCAATCTAATAAAGAAACATCAAATTGTTGCACTGTGGGACTGACAACTGGATCCCCTTCTGGCTCTAAGTAATGCAACTACCGACTACCAAAAACAGAATTAGATGCAAGGGGTGGTGAGTACGGGTGGACTCTGCAGGTAATCAGATAGATAAATACATGATATATAAAAATAATACAACAAGCAGGTAGAAGCAACGATATATAGTCTTTGAAATAGAATAACATATATGAATGTGTAAAACTAAATGGAAGTGGAAATACATGTATGTCAATCAAATGCAATAATCAAAGCTCAAACAAATACAGTAAACACAAGAAAAATATAAGATGCAATAAATACACATGATGCAATGACATGTGTCATCCTTGACACTAGTCAAGCCGCCATCACATCACATCTATGAGGTCGAGTGAGTAGGGTTGTAACAACTGTATGCACTCCAACAACTATCACTACTATAAGTGGTTAAGTGGACAGGATGTCAGGGAGCCAATTATTGCAAAATCCCAGGAAAAGGAGGAGCCACCAATAACTCTACTATCCTCGTAAATAACGGAGAGGGTGTCAACTATTTGCCTACAACTCCAACATCCACTTCCCATAAGTGGTTGAGTGTGACACAATAGGGCGATTGCTTATACTCTAACAACTACCACTACCCTGAATGGTTGAGTGAGCAAAGAACTATATGACTGATGATGGGCTTAACCATATGGGAGTCGATGTTCGTCAGCATGAAACTATGCAATATGGTTCATGTTACTAATATGAACAATCAACCAGGTCGTAACTATACAATGGTGTGATAGATAAATACCGGAATCAATAAGCATGTCATTAATCTCTGGATAGGGTATATCTAATGTCAACCAATCCTAATTGTATTTAATGATCATTCCTAAGTACTCCATACAAGCGATACTTTACGGATCAGGAATTAACAAGTGAGACTGTATGGACATAAATTTTGATGAGCTCAAAGATTAAGCAACGAAAGTATCAAAGATGATATAAAAAAGAACAAGGATAAAATAAAACAACCTACTTGGAAATAAAACAAGTTATGTATTTAAGTTTAATAAACTACAAATATAAAGAAGAAGTACCCGCCTCATAATACAGTGTATATCAGAGAGAATCCCCACGATCAACTATACATGTCCGAGTCAAAGTTCTGTATCAAATACTAATTGTTTAGCTATTTATAAAATTAATTATAATATCTAACTTAACTACTAACCATAAAAGAGTAACTCTAATCATCACATTCATTTAATTAAAAAATAAACGCTAAGTTCCAATTTAATCTGGGTTACTAAGGATAGTTCAACTTGGGTTTAGTCTAAGCCCAATCCAAGATCCAACTCACCATTACGAATCCAAATGGCTATTAGTACTCATGATAGTGAGCACAACTCCAAGATCCCAAATCAAAACCATGCAACAGGGGAAACTCTCACCACCAGACTAATCCAAACTAACTACAATCCTTCCACCATTCAACCCCAAATTAATCCCAATCTCAGATCGTCCATGAAATAAACAAAGGAAATCCAAAAACCCACCACACATAGCACAAACTCAGAGTATCGAACAGTATAATCTAATTAAATCACAAGTCCCAGCTTCAACCTATACACTGATCTAAAACAAAATCACCACCAACATCCCTAAGCTCATACTGTTGGTGCAATCTTTGTTAGGTCATGGTTGACCTAGTTTGACTAAGCTTGGGTGAGTTTATGTTTGGTAAGCTTGGTAAGCTTAAGTTTCGATGTTTGATAATGATGTTTAAATATCGTGTGAGTCAAGTGGGTCAAGATTGACTAGAGACTTGACTGGGAAAGACCTAGTGGGACTAGACACACCTAGTGGGACAAGATGAAGTCCAGGTGGATCGGGGAGGTTGCACACTGACACAGGAAAAGTCCTAGTGGACTAGGTGAAGTCCAGGTGATCGGGAGATCGCATGCTGGCATGGAAAAGTCCTAGTGGGACTAGGCACACCTAGTGGGACTAGGTGAAGTCTATGTGGATCGGGGAGATCGCACGCTGACACGGGAAAAGTCCTAGTGGAACTAGGTGAAGTCTAGGTGAATCGGGGAGATCGTACGCTGACATGGGAAATGTTCTAGTGCGATTAGACACACCTAGTGGGACTAGGTGAAGTCCAAGTGGATTGAGGAGATCGCACGGTGGCACGGGAAAAGTCCTAGTGAGACTAGGTGAAGTCCATGTGGATCAGAGAGACCGCACGTTGGCAAGGTGAAAGCCTACCAAGAGACTAGATTTAACTCGAGGGTTAGACAAACCTGGTTGGGAACTAGAGTAAGTCCTAGTTGAAAACTAGGCAAGGGAAAATCCAAGTCGATCAAAGGTTTGATCGGACACTTGGTGAGGAAGTCCTAACAGGTCACGGTTGACCAGGGTTAGGCAAGGGAACCCTAGACTTCTGTACACATGTTAGGGTTGGGTCAATCGATTGAGTAATCGATTGACATTGGTTTCTTGGGAACAGAAGCCTTTTTAATTGATTGGGTGATCGATTAAAGAATGAGTGAATCGATTGGGGAGAGTTATGTCGCAAGAACAAAAGTTGGCTGAATTGATTAGATAATTGATTCAACCTTCTCTTAATCGATCAGACAATCGATTAAGGGGGACCGTAATCGATTAGGCAATCGATTACGGCAGTATTACGCGAGAGCATAGAAAGGTGCTGAATCGATTCAGCAATCAATTAAGATCTTTTTAATCGATTGGTTAATCAATTAAGCTTCAATAAATAACCGTTGAACGACTAAGTCTGATGTGGTAATCGATGTTAGTGCCTTGGTTAATTTTGATGTGATCAACCAAGTTAAGTTTGGTCCTGTTGATTTTTGATCCCTCTGTCTAAGTGTGTAGGAACTTAGGAACAGAGGAAGTCGAGCATAAGATGCAGTGGACGAGAAGGATTGCACGGCGAAGTGAGTACTCAAGTGGAGCGGAAGCTGCGGAAAAGTACACCGGTGGAGCAAGAAGGACGTGCACGACGTTGAGGGACTAGAAGCCGAAGGAAGGGCGCTCGAGTGGCGAAAGGTCGGAGTTAGGTTCGGTGAGTCTAACTCTGGTTGGCCAAAAATCTGTTGGTGCCGAAGCACCAGATCGAACCTTATTTTGATAAGTGGCAAAGGGTTCAAGTTAGGCTAATTTGTATGTACTGATGAACTTGTGAAGCTTGCTGGAAAGTCCTAGGTAAGCTAGCAAGAAGTCTTGACTGTAGAGTTGAGCACAAGTCCTGGTCGGGGATCGGGCAACGAAGCTTGGTGATGGTCCGGGGGACCGAGCAGAAGACTTTGCCGAGTAGGGATTGCGGACAAGAGTCGAGATGGGTTGAGGCGAACGTCGTCGAGTTCGGGTTCTCGGAGGCTGAGCAAAAGTCCAACCGGAGGTTCAGTGGCAGCAAGTAAACTCTCCTGAGAGGAGTAGGTGAGGATGCGTTCCCCAAGAGAGAACAATAAGCGTCGGTCCGACCTAGGGTTTCAGGTGAAACCTAAAAGTCAGGACCAAGACAGCACTGATTGTGAATCCATACTTGCATCTATGCTATTTATATTATTGTATGGAACTAACCCTTGTTGCAGCTGAAAAGTTGGACCAGGGGGCCTGAATGGGACTCAGGCGCCTGGGAGCTAGCAGCGGGTGCCTGAGCTGGCACAATGGTTAAGCTTGCGTGGCGAGTGTTGAGTGGAGGAGCCACATCGTCACTCAGGCGCCTGAAAGGGATTAGGGCGCCTGAGCCAGGATAGAAGTTTGACTGCACAACGGATAGAATTGTCGCCCGGACGCTACGACTAGGGGCCTGAAAGGCCTTTCAGGCACCTGGGAGACTACTATATAAAGGGGCCGAGAGCAGCACCCCAGAACAACAATTCACACTCTGCGATCATTCTGTTCTCCTGTGTGTTGTGCGATCAAAGCTTCAACAACGCCGAAACGTCGTTCGACTCTCCGAGTGAAGGTTTCAACTCATTCAAAAGGAGTCAATATATTTGTTTCATTTTGCACACTTAAATCTTGTAATCTATACATTCATCCGATTATTAGTAATTACCGAAAGTAAACGATCAAGGATCTGGGCCTTGCAGTAGGAGCCGGTCAAGACTCCGAAGCAAGTAAAACTAACTTATGTTAGCGTGTTGTGTTTTGTTTTCTGCTGCGTAGTCGATCGTTCTAAATCCGAAATATCTTTAAAGTGATATTCATCCCCCTCTATCGCTCTATCTCGAACCTACAATTGTATCAGAGTGGGGGCTACTCAATTTGGTGAAACCACCACTTGAGTATTTTTTCGGATTTTCTTTATTTTTTCTTTCGATCATATTTTCGAGCATATTTTCTTTCTTTCTTTTTATCCCATACTGCTAATCCAAGACAAGAGTCTTAGTATATTTTGTTTATTTTTGTCTTTGCAAGTCTACTTCTTTCGCTTCCTCCTTAATGGTCATGCAAGAAGGCTACAATATTGCTCGCCCCCCCTCTTCTCTGGGGAAGATTTCGATTATTGGAAGAGTCGAATGGAAGTTCACCTGAAGACTCAGGTGGACATGTGGATCATAATCCAAACCGGATTCGATCTCCCAAGAGACGAGCAAGGGACAATACTGAGTTATGAAAAATGGGACACATCTGCCAAGAGAAGAATTGAAGCAGATGCAAAAGCAACACAGACTCTCCAATGTGGACTCACGAAGGAAGAGTTGAACCGCGTCGGACCTTTCAGCAGCGCAAAGAATTGTGGACTAGGCTGATAGAACTCCACGAAGGAACATCCGACACCAAGGTAAGCCATCATGATTTACTATTAAATAAATTGTACAATCTAAAAATGCAGGACGGAGAAACCGCTTACCAACTGCACACCCGGATAAAAGAAATTATGAACGGGCTCCACATCATCAGGTACACAATTCAAAAACAGGGATTTAATCAGGTATACACTTAACTCCTTCCCTAGAAACTCACTATAGGCATCTATGGTTGATGCTTACTAAGGATTTATCTAAGATAAAATTAGACAAATTATTTTCAGAGTTTGAATTACATGAACAGATTAAAGGTGCACTTGCAGAGCAAGGTATTGCTTTACTTGCAGGAAAAATAAAAAAGAAGGCACCAGAACCGGATTCTGACTCGGAATCTGAAGAAGAAGAACAGGCGGAGCTTATGAACGTCATCTGGAAGTTGTTCAAAGCTCGGAAAGCCCAAAAGAAAAAGAAGATGGGATAGCTAAAGGATGAACCGACTGGACCAAAGAACAAGGCAGCCCTCACCTGCTATGAGTGTGGAAAGAAAGGGCACTTCAAATCCGAATGCCCGAATGCAATAGAGACGAAAAAGCAACGGAGGAAGAAGGCGTTGCAAGCAACCTGGGACGAGTCGTCTTCGGAATCAGACGAGGATGAACCAACGCACTCCAACCTCCTCGCATTAACGACCCAAGACGAGATCGGTGTCGACTCCAAATCAGAAGAAGAAATGGAGCACGAAACTGTCTCACTGTCAGAAACTGGCCGACTCAAGGTAACGGGTTATACTGAATCGAATCTTTACGAACTTATCTCTTATCTATCTAGTAAACTGGCTAAGTCTCATGACCGGGTCAAGTCTTTCCAAGAGGAGGTAAAACTCCTTAAGAAAGAGACCAGCTCCAGTCCTTTGACTGAGCAAGTTCAGGGAGAAACCTCAACTCAAGTCCAAAGACTTGAGGAAGAAAATTTCTCTTTGAAGGCTCAAGTAAAAGAACTCGGAGCAAACTTGGAACAGTTTACCCTGGGTTCCAAGAATCTTGATCTGATTCTTGGAAAACTAAAATATGTTCTGAATAGATCTGGAATTAGATTTAAAACCAATTCGCGATATAGGTCTTATTATTCAGTAGTAAACCACCTTAGCACCCGAGTTCAAGCATGGGTCCCCAAATCAAGCTTGATTAATCAAGCCGGACCAAATCAATACTGGGTCCCTAAGGTTCATATCCATTATTTAAATAGACCAAATCAAGGATATAATCTAGGGGCACAAATAAAAAGATCATTCATGCGGTTAGGTAGCTTTGTTTGAATACCTTGTCTGATGTATGTTTACTTAGTTTTTTTTTATTATCTTGCTTAGGATTAAAAATGGTTAGTTAAGGATAAGATCTGAATGAAACTTGCACAACCTAGTATTAGGGTGGGGTGAGCTGATAGTACGTTAGGAAAGTCATCTAGGGAGTCAAGTAGAAGAAGACGTCTTCTATTTGGTCTTCTTAGTCCGGTAGGACTAGCCGAAGCAACCTCGTCACTTCCTCGACTAGTTAGACCAAAATTTCTGAACGAAGAATTTAAAAATACTATTTCTTTATGCGGCTTTGTCAAGGAAAGGGTTGTTGATCCAATAAGGCTAAGGCCAATGAAGACCTCTGTGCCTCGCCAAGACCTGGAAGCCAAATATTGAAATATATTTTTTGATTACTAATTCTTAAATTTGAATCTAACTTAAGTTTCAATCATGTCTTAGATTTAACCTAACTTCAAGATAAAATTGAGATCATCTCACAAAACCGATTAGGTTCCCTATTTTGTCACTTAGAAATGGGTGAGATGATTAGGATAAATAAAGTTAGACTAACCCAAATCTTTTCCAAAAATTTCTTTCAAACTTTATTCATTTTTTTTTTTAATTTTGTTTTCAAAATTCTACTTATTCTTTTTCAAACTTTACCTAATCTTTTTCAAAAATTCTTTTCAATCCAGTTAATCAGATTAAACTGATTAAACTAAACTCTGTCTCACAAAATCAACCTAGGCTTAACATGTTTGATCACTTAGATTGGGTGAGACAGACTTGGTAAGTGAACTTGAACAACCTATCCTATACTTCTACTAAACTGGATCCTAACTAAGTCACTTTATGTATAGGAACATAAAGATTTGGACCGATGGATGTTAGATAGTGGATGTTCCAGTCATATGACTGAAAATAAGTCAAACTTCACCAAGCTAAAATACAAGAACCTAGGAACAGTGGTGTTTGGCAACAACACTACACTTAAGATAATCGGATCATGTAACATTGAACTGAGCTTCGACTTTACTACTAAAAGGGTCCTTTTGGTTGATAGTTTTAAATTTAATTTACTTAGTATTAGTCAGCTCTGTGATACTGGATACTTAGTCACTTTTACCAACCAAGACTGCCTGATTAAGAACTTACAAGACCCAGGGGTTACCCTGAAAGGACTTAGGAAAAATAACGTTTACATCATAAACCTACCTACCTCACTTAAGTGCTATCTAACTCAGGTAGAAGAAACTAAACTCTAGCATAGGAGATTAGGACATGCCAATCTAAAGTTAATCTCCAGACTCAGCCAAAAAGGACTAGTCAAAGGCATACCCAAACATAGGAATCTTGAAAATTCAATTTATGGTCCATGTCAACGGGTAAACAGACCAAGTCTACCCACAAACCTACCCAGTCTGACCTAACCCAGTATGTACTTGAGCTCCTACATTTGGACTTATTTGATTCTCATGGAGCCAAGTCACAAAGCGGAAACCAATACTGCTTAGTTATAATTGATGATTATTCTAAATTTACTTGGGTCCAATTTCTTAAAACCAAAGTTCAATGTCTTGAATCCTTCAAAACTTTAACTAAAATCCTTGAAAATCAAAAGGATATCAAAATTAAAAGAATTCAAAGTGATCACGAGGGTGAATTCGAAAATCTAAAGTTTATTGAATTTTGCAATAAAATGGATATTTTCATGAATTTTTCTGTCCTAGGACTCCCCAACAAAATGGTCTAGTTGAAAGACGAAATAGAACCCTCCAAGAAGCAGCTAGAACCATGCTTAATGAATATAACTTAGCTAATCACTTTTGGGCAGAAGCAGTTAGCACTTCCTGCTATATTCAAAATAGGATTCTGATCAATAAAAGACATACGAAGACCCCCTATGGAATCTATTATAATAAATCACCCAACACCCAACCTACATTATCTAAGGGTCTTTGGATGTAAAGTCCACATTTTAAACACAAAAGACTACTTAGGTAAATTTCAATCCAAAACCTCCCTGGGAATATTTTAGGATACTCAACCACAAGTAGAGCCTACAGAGTATAAAATAAACAAACTCTTAAGATCGAAGAAACCACGAATATAGTGTTTGATGAAGAAAACCAATTTAATTCTAATCAACCCAACCTAACTAACTCAATAGACGATGAGTCTAGACCAGAACAACTAACTGACTTACCCACTGAGCCAGTCTTAGACTCACCTACAGAACCGGTCCCTGAACCAAATTTAATTTTACCTACTGAATCGGTCCCTGAATCAAATTTAATTTCACCTACTGAACCAGTTCATGAACCAACCCGAAACCTACCAGTCGGACTTGAGGCTGAACCAAATTCTAGGAGACCTAAGAAACCCAAATTAAGTCACCCAACTGATCAGATTATAAGTGATCCAACTTTAGGGGTAAAAACAAGGTCATCTTATAGAAACTTAAGTCAGGTTGTATTGATTTCAAAGATTGAACCTAAGACTATAAAAGAGGTCTTACCTGACCCAGATTGGATCATAGCCATGTAGGAAGAACTAGCCTAATTCAAGAGAAACTAAGTCTGGGACTTAGTACATAATCCTGAAGATAAATCCATTATAGACACTAAGTGGGTATTTAGGAATAAATTAAACAACAAAGGTGAAATAGTTAGAAATAAAGCTCGCTTAGTATCTAAAGGCTTTAGTTAGGTTGAGGGGTTAGACTATGATGAAACTTATGCCCCTGTAGCTAAGCTTGAGTCAATTAGAATGTTACTAGTCTTTGCAGCCCATAGAGGATTCAAATTGTACCAAATGGATGTTAAGTCAATCTTCATAAATGGGTTTATAAAAGAAAAAGTATATGTAAGACAACCCTCAGGTATTGAAGACTTAGACTATCCTAACCACGAATTCAGAATTAAGAAAGCTCTTTATGGATTAAAATAAGCACCTAGGGTTTGGTATGAAAGATTATCCACTTATCTAGTTTCTAAAGGTTTTAACCAAGACTAAATTGACTCAACTCTATTTGTTAAGACCTTAGAAAAAAAATATTTTTATAGCCCAAATTTATGTAGATGACATAATCTTTGGATCTACCAACACTAACTTTTTAAAAGAATTTATTAAAATCATGGAAAAAGAATTTGAAATGAGTCTAATCGATGAACTAGTCTTCTTTTTAGGACTACAAATTAAACAAACTAGGGATGGAAATTATATTCACCAATCAAAATATGCTAGAGAATTAATTAAGAAATTTAAGATGGAAAACTCAAAAGACCTAAGTACCCCTATGACCACAAATGATAAGATAGATAATGATCCTAAAGGTAAGCTAGTTGACTCAAAATATTATAGAAGTGTTATAGTAAGCCTACTGTACCTAACTGCTAGTAGACCTGATATCCTTTTTGCAGTAGGTATTTATGCTAGATACCAAACCTGTGCTAAAGAATCTCACTTAATTGTAGTTAAGAGAATCCTTAAATATATTAAGGGCACTTTAAGTGTAGGTATTTGGTACCCTAGAACTTCTAACTTTGAGTTGTTAGGATATTTTGAATCAGATTATGTAGGTTGTAAATTATATACGAAAAGTACAAGTGGGAGTTGTCAATTACTATGTCAGAGACTAGTTAGCTGGCGCAGAAAAAAGCAACACTGTGTTACCTTATCTACAACTGAAGCAGAGTATGTTGCCTTAGGGGGATGTGTAGCTCAACTCTTATGGATGATGCATACCCTTAGAGACTTCAAGTTAGACTATGCCCAAACTAAGGTATACATTGATAATATTAGTTCTATAAACCTTACCAAAAATTCAATTCACCACTCTAGAACTAAACATATAGAAGTGAAGCATCACTTTGTTAGGGACCACATAGCTACGGGTGAAATTGTCCTTCAACATGTTGACTCTAAATCTAACCTAGCAGACTTTTTTACTAAACCCTTACCTAGGTCTGAGTTCAGTTCATTAAGAAGACAGCTTGGTATTTGCTTGGTAGAGTAGCTTTTCGTTTGTTTGTTTTTTATTTACTCAACTTGTTATTTTTTTTTTCTGTTGTTAAAGGGTTTCAAATATTGTACTTAAGTTTTAAAACCTTACTTTCAAAATTCGATGTATTTTTTGAAACATAGCTTTATTTTGACTTTAAAACTATCCCTTTCAAAACTAGAGTCTTTCTTCGATACGGACTTAGCTTAGGCTTAACCCAAGTATGCATGCTGCTATAGCTCTAGCAGCTAGCATCTCACAAGCACATTAGGATTAACTTGATTGACAATCTAGACTGGGTTGAGATGCTTAAGACTGTTGCCGTAGAATTAAGATGCTTTAATTCAATGCATCGAAACAAGTTGGGGGCATTATAAATGCAATTCAAATTAATCAAGTCAAGTATTCTGGCTAACATAGCTGATTTATGAAATACACTTGACTTGACTGACCTAAGTAAAAATTGCTGCTTATTGCAGTCAACAACTAGCTAACAGGTCAGACAGGTGCCTGAAAGGAGTTTTTTCTTTTCCTCCTTTTCCAAGTGAAAATGTTTTATTTGTTTCATGCTTGGACTCAAAATGAAGATGCCTAGGCTTGACCTAAACTTATTTTTTTTTATTTTGCTTAAACTTAATTGCTCTGATACACTTAGTTTTTCTTACTTATTTTTTTTTATATATGCTCTGATATACTTCTTACCCTTACATGACATGATTTTGATATATGACAAAGGGGGAGAGAAAGAAAGAGTTCAAAGTGTTTTCAAAATTTCAAAAGTTCAAAGTGTTTTCAAAATATTTTCTAAGTGTTAGGGAAGTTTTGATACCAAGAAAGGAAAAAAAGTTCAAAGTGATTAAAAAAACTTTCAAAATCTTTCAAAATATTTTCAAAGAGTTAGAAAGTTTTTAAAGTGCTAGAAAAACTTTTTGCAAAATATTTTTCAAAAGGTTTTTAAAAGTACTTAAGTTTTCAAATTCGAAAGTGAGCTAAAAAATTTTTTAAGTAGGTTTTGCAAAAAAAAAATCAATTTTTCAAAAAGGCAACTTTGTTTCTGAATTGTTTAAATCATATTTGAAAAAAAGACTAAGTCCAGTTTTTGAGAAAAAAGTATTTGATCAAGGGGGAGATAACTAATTAAGGGGGAGAGCTCAAAATAAAATTTTATTTCTCCTGTTTAAACTTGTTTTTAGCTTAACTTTGAACTGGATTGTCATAATCAGAAAAGGAGAGATTGTTGGTGTCGGAAGCACCAGATCGAACCTTGTTTTAATAGGTGGTAAATGATTCAAGTTAAGCTGGTTTGTGTGTACTAATGAGCTTGTGAAGTTTGCAGAAAAGTCCTAGGTATGCTAGGCAAGAAGTCTTGACCTGCAGGGTTGAGCACAAAGTCCTGATCGGGGATCAGGCTATGAAGTCTTAGTGAGTGAAGCCGAGCATGATGTCTTGGTCCTGGGGATCGAGCAGAAGACTTTGCCGAGTGGGGATTGCAGACAGGAGTCGAGACGGGTCGAGGGTGAACATCGTAGTGTTCCGAGTTCTCAAAGGCCGAGCAAAAGTCTAACTGGAGGTTCTGGGTGACAGTAGGTAAACTCTTTTGAGAGGAGTAGGTGAGGATACGTTCCCCGAGAGGGACCAGTAGGCGTCGGTCCAACCTAGGATTTCAGGTGAATCCTAAAAGTCAGGACCAAGACAGCACTGGTTGTGAATCTATACTTGCATCTATGCTATTTATATTATTGTATGGAACTAACCCTTGTTGCAGCTAAAAAGTTGGGCTAGTTGGACTAGGGCCCCTGAATGAGACTCAGGCACCTAGGAGTTGGCAGTGGGTGGCTGAGCTGGTGCAACGGTCAAGCTTGTGTGGCGAGTGATGAGTGGAGGAACCACATCAGCACTCAGGCGCCTAAAAGGGATTAGGGCGCCTGAGCCAGGATAGTAGTTTGACTATGTAACGGATAGAATTGTCATTCGAGACACTATGACTAGGGTGCTTGAAAGGCCTTTCAGGCGCCTGGGAGACTACTATATAAAGGCGTCGAGAGCAGCACCTTAGAACAATAATTCACACTCTGCGATCATTCTGTTCTCCTCTGTGCTGCCCGATCAAAGCTTCAACAATGCCGAAATGTCGTCCGACTCCCTGAGCGAAGGTCTTCAACTCATTCAAAAGGAGTCGGTATATTTGTTTCATTTTGCACACTTAAATCTTGTACTCTATACATTCATCCGATTATTAGTGATTGCCCAAAGTAAAAAATCAAGGATCGTGGGCCTTGCAGTAGGAGCCGGTCAAGACTCCGAAGCAAGTAAAATTAACTTGTGTTAGTGTGCTATGTTTTGTTTTCCGCTGCGTACTTGATCGTTCTAAATCTGAAATATCTTTAAAGAGATATTTACCCCCCCCCCCTTTATCGCTCTATCTCGATCCTACAAAATCACCCAACGCAGACCCTTCCAAAATTTGGTCAGTGAGTTGCTGACCAAAGTCTTCTTGGGCATCCGTATGGATACGGGCGCCCGAGATCTCGGGTGCCTAAGCACTCAGGCGCCCATGTGCATACAGGCGTTCGAGAGTCCATAGTTATCAGTCAATCTACCGTTTATGATCGTTGCACTGTGGATAACTCTCAGGCTACGTGTCATGCACCCTGGAGCAGTCGGGCACCCCAGTACTGCCATGTCAGCAAACGGATAAGTTTGACTAGGGCTATAAATAGGTCCCAAGAGCTCAGTTTCAATTCATCCATCAACTGCATACAATTTATTTCTTACTTTTCTTCTGTCTTGTGCTTCAAAGTCTGTAAAAGACTTCTCTACCGGAAGGAGATTTTGAGAGTGAGCTTGAGTCGCCTTGGATTAGAAATCACCTAGGTTGTAACTAAGTAAATTTCTGTGTCTGAGCCTTTTACTAATTTAATTTGTTTATGTTTATTTTAACTAATTATTGTAATTAATCTGAATTCTTTGTGAAACCGCATAAAAGATTTAGTTTTATTTTATAACAGCAATTCACCCCCCCCCTCTTGTTGGTCCACCTTGACCAGACAAGTGGTATCAGAGCCAGAACGCTGTAGAAGGACTAACAGCCAACTGCAGCAAATTCTAAAGAATGGTTGGACCAGTGGTCTACCCGCCGAAGTTTAAGGGAGAGCTCGCAGCATGGAAAAGAAATATGAAGGTATTTTTTACTACTGATTACGAATTATTACTAACAATAAAAAATAATTTTTCAGCTCCGAAAGGCAACGAAGGAAAAAAAATCAAGGAACCTGACTCCTGGAATAAAAAGGAGCAAGCTAACGCAATAGCAAACGGAAAGGCCGAATTCCATTTGTTGACCGTCCTCCCCGTACAAGATGTCAGTCAAATCGGGAAGTACAACTTGGCAAAGGAACTTTAGGAAAAGGTCCTGGAATTGCACGAAGGCACATCGGAGGCGAAACTGGCCCAATGAGACATCCTACAAAGCCAGCTTACCAACCTCCGAATGGAAGACGGATAGTCTATTGCTCAACTGCATGCCAAGGTAAAAGAGCTAATCACCAGCCTTGAGAATCTCGGAAAAAGGTGTCAAGTTGTGATGCTCAATGGTACGGACTAAATGCTTTCCCGAGAACCCCGGATTGGACCTCAATAATCGAGCATATTTTATTTCAAAAGATCTTGAGTTAAGTACACTAGAACAACTATTTTCGATTTTAGAGCTTCACAAATCTCGGTATGTAGGGAAGAACAGGAAAACGGATAGCGTTGCTCTGAACGCGAGGAGAAACCAGATTGAGGAGGAGTCATCAACAGACGATGAAAATACAACAGATATGGTAAAAAACCTTAAAAGTTTTTTTTAAAAGGGCTAATAAATTTTCTAAGTTTCAGGGTAAATGACGATCTTCGAAGAAGCGTACAGTCCGATACTATAATTGTAAAGAAGAGGGTCATCTAAAAGACTAATGTCCCAAACATAAGAGCCAGCCAATGAAGAAGAAGGCGTTGAAAACCACCTGGGACAAGACCTCGTTTGATGAATCGGAAGCCGAAGAATACGCTGGACTTGCGCTGATGACAAATCATCAAGAGGAATGCACTGAAGAAGGGGACCAGAAGAAAATAGCGACGAAGGGGGAGTCCCTCTTTTTGAAAGCGACCTGATAAGTGAGGTATGTCTCCTCCCTCACGATCAACTGTATTCAGGTATAAAAGCATTGCTTAAAGCTAATCTTAAATTAGACCAAGAGAATCAAAAATTAAAAATAAAATTGACTAATGAATGTTCTTTTGATTTTTTTGATATATTGAAAAATGAAAATATTAGTTTGAGAAATTTAGTTGAAAAACTAGAATTTGATATTGCATGTTTACACCAAAAGAAAAACAGTTATCCTGATAATCTGAACTAGTATATTAAAAATCACAGGGGTCAACTTAGAAAAGTATCTAAGAACTATATTTCTGCAAAATTCTTAATTAACCACATAGATAGGTGTTGGGACCGGGTGCATGTCGACAAGGATACGAGTTCGTAAAATTTAAAATTTTTACGTGCAGCGGAAGAGTTTGCATAAAATAATTTCCTAAATTATTTTAACTTCGTATCTAGCATGCAACCTTATAGTGTATCGACATAATCATGAAATAAAAGTTTGCGGAAAAGTAAACTAATTTACTTTTATACCTCGCGTAACTTGAAGAAAGGGACGAGATCCAACCGTAGCGTCCCTTGGAAGCTTCGCCTCTATTCGCGTCCACGCCGAGTTCTCTTCGGGATGACTTCGCAAAGTCACGAGTTTTGTGCCGACGAGAACTACTAGACTCTCGGAAGGCACAACTAGAAGGACAAGAGAAAAATTAGGAAAACTAACCAACGAAGTAACGGAATCGAATTCCGAGAAGAGAGGAGTCGCTATCCGCTTCTTCTTCTTCGCGTTCGGGTTCTCCTTCTCCTTGAAAGCTCACGCCAACTTCACCCTTGGAGGAGGGCTTGGTGCGCCGGCCCTAATTCACAAAGTGAAGGGCGCCGGCCCTAGGTGGGGAGAAAGGGAAGGAGAAGAATAAAAGAGAGAGAGAGAGGGAACTCTTAATCAACTTCTTGATTAATTGATGGATATGATCAAAGGGCTAGCCTTTGGGTCCTTTATATAGTAGCAACTCTTTGCTAAGTCTCCCTCTAAACGGAATTAGTTATAAGAAATTTATCCTATAAATTTTCTTAACTAATTATTCCGTTTAAACCAAGTTTTATTATAAACTAATTTATAATAAAACTAATTCTTCTTCTCTTTAAATTATGGAATAAATTTTATAAGAAATTTATAAACTTTCTTATTATGGAAAAATCAATTCATAATTGATTTTATAAAATTAAAATAAACCAATTCACGGATTATTTTAATCTTCCATAAAAGAATAAATTTCTATAAATTTTATTTATATAAATTTCTTTATACAAATTTATTTATCCATAATTTATAAAACAAATCACACTAGATTTATTTTATTAATTAAACCAAAATAAACTTGGTTTATTCTCCTTTATTGGCCGGCCACCCAAAGAGGGTTAACACCCTCTTTGGCCGGCCCAAACCGACCCGAACCGTCGCGAATTAAACTCATTTAATTCGCCCAAAAAGCCTTCAAAAGACTTAGCCATTTTTAGCTTCCATTGCGCCTCTGACCAACTCAGATTCGACTTATTTCTCTTGATCGGAAAATCCAATTTTCAACTCGTTTTAAATCCTTCGGATTACTCGTATTGCGTGTGACTAAATAGGCTTTCGATTTATGTTGGCCGTCTATAATTTACCCATCAATTATAGAACGATCATGAGTGGCACCTAGTAGTACATCATGATCCCCAATTAATCGAAAGATCAACGGTTTGACCCCAGAAGAAATTATTCTGAAACCCTTCAGCAGCTCTAATGAATCGTGCCTCATTCCCTTCACCACCTTATACCCACTTGGTTCAGGACACGGTCTATGGTGTCAGTCCCCACTAGGCTGACTACGTCACACCTAGCCCAAGTAGTGTCTTTCTCGTCCTTTGGATTTCTAATTACTCTCATGTATTTAAGAGACTCGCACTCTTAACATGATATGCTCTGGCCAGAGGCTTTGAGTAACAATCCGACGATAGGCCTGGGTATACATCTCCTCGCAAGGAGTGGTGAATCCTTTGTAGGCTGTTCAAACATCTTCGGGCACTTCGGCTTATACCCAATCATCCTGGGTCCACACCTCCTTGGAGATGCTTGCTTGAGATGTCAAAGTATAAGTCTCCATGACCAAGATGACTTGAACACCGCAAGTCAAAGGAACATCGCACTTAAGCCGCAGCAAGATCTTCATTGACATATCTACATGTAGATTCCCATATGAAGTCTTACAGCTAGTCACTCCAATGAACTAGTTCCCTTAACTAGCATCCATGTTTATCTCCGGACATCCCAATGTCACCAGCCAGTGATAATCAGCTGATTAGAGAATAACCCATGCTAGTCTCAACAGAATTGATAGTGTCCGTTTTTATCAATTCATCGACTAGGGATAATTTCAATACTTCACAATTGCACATTAGAGATAATCACTAGTTGTGATCCCATCACAAATTCTCTTATGCTGTGAGTTGTATTGCGGACATTCAGTAGATGAGTTCAAGATCCCAATCAAATACACAAAACATGTACACTCAAATAGTGAATTATCATTTATTAAAATAAATGTTTACATCATAAGGCGATTGCCTTAGGACACTTCTCTCATATCACTAACAATAGGAACTTGTTTTGGGTTCCTAAGTCTTTACTGAATTAATTTTCAGTCATTATATGTTTTAGTGCTAATAGTAAATTTCTGTGTCTGAGCCTTTTACTAGTTTAATTTATTTATGTTTGTTTTAACTAATTATTGTAACTAATCTGAATTCTTTGTGAGACCGTACAAAAGATTTAGTTTTATTTTACAGCGTCAATTCACCCCCTCTTGTTGGTCTACCTTGACCCGACAATCGATTGGGTATATAGGGTTTTCATGCAGGTTTGAAGCGGCATCGCTCCGACATTGCTTCGACGCTCTTAACCTTCTTCATCACCATTTCAAGTAAGGCCTTGGAGTTCAGTGTTGTTGCATTTCTAAGGATCAAGAGGCAATTCCAAGTTTGAAGAAAGCATGAAAAGCAAAGAGAACTAATTTGTGTAAATCTTGTAAGATTTCTATTGTATTTGCTTATTTTATAGTGTTTCATCTTGTGAGCTTGTAAGAGGTTTCTTCACCTCAAGAAGGAGATCTTTTATAGTGTATGAGAGAGTGAGGAAGAGCGGATCCTTGGATTAGACACCTCAAGGAGGTGGATACCAAGTAAATCGAGGTGTTAGCATTACTCAAGTCTTCCACCGTAATAAATCTTCATTGAGCAAAGATCGGAGCTAATCACCCCCCCCCCCCCTCTAGCTCTCCTACCGGTCATAACAAGTGGTATCGGAGCTAGGTCGCTCTTCTTTGGACTCATCGCCAAGAGAGTAAGACCTAGAGGAAGAAGAAGAAGGAAGTTTGAAGAAACCCTAATTTCAAGAAGTCATCATCAAGCGGGTTCAACCTCAAAATGGAGTTCGGCTATGACATCTGGGCACCTCCACCATATGACAATGCCAATTTCAATCTTTGGAAAATAAAGAGTGAAAATTTTCTTATGATGGAGATAGAGCAATGGTTTGCTCTAATGGAAGGCTTTGAAGCTCCAACAAAATAGCAAAGGGAAGCTCCTCAAGAAAAGCAAATGGAATAAAGAGCAAATAAGAGATGCGAGGGCTTCTACAAAGTAACCAAATTATTGGTCAATCTATTGCCAAGCACCATCTTGAGCCAAATTGGAGACTATCGAGATGCCAAGGAGTTTTGGAGCAAGTTGACCAAGCTTCATGAAGATCCCTCCACTATACCAAATCAAGACAAATCCGAAGAGGGAGATTCATCGGATGATGAGGACTCGAAAGATGAGAGATGCTCGACGTCGGAGGAGGAAATTCAAGAAGCATTGGCCAAGGAGGAAATTCAAGAGGCCTCTACCTCTAGGATTGAGGGGAGCAAAGATCTTTAACTCTGAAAAAAGAAGTCTCTGCCTCCGGATCGAGTGAAGAGTCATGTGCCACCCCTACCAGCAATGGTATAGAAATTTCAATTTGTCAAAATAAAAATCATATTATTTGTTTTGAGTGTAGGGAAAGAGGACACTACAAAATTAAGTGTCCCAAATTGGTCAAAAGGAATGTGCAAGTGGAACCCATGACCAAGGAGAAGCCAAAGGAGGTCGGCCCTGAGGTACGGAAGGATAAGAAGCACATTGTGTGCTTCTCATGCAATCAAAGAGGACATTATCGAAATTAATGTCCAAGAAGAAAAGATTTGACCAAAGCTAAGAGGAGAAGCTCAAATCAAGAGAGAGCCTCCAAGAGTAACTCTAAGGTACCATTAAGTAATGGTACTTATATTCATCATGATAAAATGCATGCTAAAAATCATTTTTATAATTTTAATGTCATTTATCATAAAAATAGGAGGCATGAAAAACTTAAGGAGAACTATAAAGTCTTCCATGCTAGGACTACCACATCTAAGGATAGTGAATAAGTTAGAAAATTCCATGGTAGACCTAACAAATCCAAAGCCAAGAAGAAAAATAGACAAGGCTATACTAGAAAACCAAGCCTTAATGAAGTAATGATTGAAAATCAAGTTTTTGAGGTCAAAACTTGAGAAATTAGAAAAACCCCTCAAAAGAATAGGAAATCTTCTTAAGGGATCTAAGGATCAAAACCTAGATTTAGAAAATCAAGAACCCTCTAGGGGCAAGAAAGGTTTGGGATACAAACCTAAAGCCAAGAATGATCGTCCATCTTATTATAGAGTTCCATATAAGTATATAACCCAATCTAGGTCTAGGAGTCAAGTCAAGGTCACAAGGGAAGTCATCCCTAGAGTTGACCAAGACAAGACCAACATGACTAAGGCTTCGGAGAAGCCTAGAAAAGTCATTAGGAAGGTATCAAAGGAAGTTATCCCTAGAAAATACCTAGAGCACTCAAGGAGCACCAATAGGGGTTTGGGTTCCTAAAAATGTGTTCGCCACATCCTACTACATAGGTCTAGGGAGTGTCAACTTAAACTGGCATGGTAATTAACCCAACCTTGATGAAGTTGGAACTTTAGGGCATTTTCAAAGACTTACTACCCTTGAAAATGAAGAAGTCATTTGTTTACTCTTCGGAGAGTAAAATTGTGTCAAACTATATTTTTGGAAGATTGAACTAAATAAAGTTAGCACAACTATGTTAGAATCCAAAGATATGTCAAGTTAGGAAGTTTTGGCATTATCTTGGAAAATTAGTGGCAAAATTAATATTATCAATGACTTAGCGATGAGTCATTGATACTTAGATAGGAAATCTAAGTATTTTCTTTTATGCTATTATGCCATGATTTATATGCCCTATTACATGACATAACATTATAATTCATCATTTATATTTTATTATGAAAATATCATGTGTCATATCATATATGCATCATTTAATTATAATAAATGTTTTTCTTTTGAAAATGTTCATGTGATGCATGTCATAGTCATTATCATGCATGGTTCAATTTATTCAATTTATATTGAAATTAAGGACATTGATATTAATTGTCATTCTAGGTGGATGATTAAAGTTTATAATGTCTAGATAGAAATGCATGAACCATAATTTAGGGAGAACCAATTTACCAAGACCATAAGTTGACTTGTGTGTGTTTTTAGACACATTAGAAACAAGTGAGATGTTAGGTTGATGAATAAAATTCATGGTGTTGATTAATGTGCATCTTATTGACTTTTAGGTTCATCAAAACTTGAATTTAAAATGAACTCCAATAATTGAGAAAGCTAATGTACAAGTCATGACAAGAAGTCAACCGAATCGAGAACTACCGATTTACAAAGGAACTTTGGGAAAAGTTTGTTGAACTTCACGAAGGTACCTCCAAAGCCAAACTAGCAAAAAGAGACCTGCTTCGGAATCAGCTCAGCAACCTCCGATTGGAAGAAGGAGAGTTAGTAGCTCAACTATACGCTAAACTTAAAGAGCTAATGACGGAACCCAACAATCTCGGAGATTCGGTAAGCAATCGGAATGCGCAAAGGTATTCATTGAACACCTTCCCGAGGAACCCGAACTGGACTTCGATAACCGACGCCTACTACATCTCTAAGGATTTTAAGGTAAGTATCTTAGAGCATCTTTTTTTAACTTTAGAACCTCACGAATCTAGATGTGTAGGAAAAAGTAAAACAGACAACATCGCCCTAAGCACGAGAAGGATCCAATATGAAGAGGAATCTTCAAAAAAATGAAGAAAACGCAGCGTATATGGTAAGAAAGTTGTCTAAATGTTTTAAAACTAAAAAATTTAATAAAGTGTGGGATAAGAAGCAAAGAAAAATCCGTTGCTACAGCTGCAAGAAAGAGGGACACGTGAAGGAAAACTGCCCCGAATGGAAGAGCAAAGGAAAAGGGGCAACAAAGGCAAAAATACACAACCTAAAGGCGACATGGGACGAGTCTTCATCGGAAGATTCGGATCTCGAGGAACATGTTGAACTTGCACTGATGGCTTCACACTAAGAAGATGAAAGCATCGATGAAGGTGGAGCCACGTCAGAAGATAGCACCTACGAAGGGGAAACTTCAAATTTCAGAAAGGATATGATAAGTGAGGTATGTCTACTACCTCCTGACCAATTATATTTTGGTATTAAGCAAATAACAAAATCCATGTTTAAATTAAAAAATAAAAATGTAGAATTAAAAAGAAAATTATCTTCTTCATGTCTATTAGAAATGTATGATAAGTTAAAATGTGAAAATGAAAATTTGAAAGTTCAAATTAAAAAATTACAAAATAACTATGTATGTTCAAATTGTTCTCAAAATTGAAAAATGAGATGTTATGGTAAACTTAATTAGTATTTTAAATTTCATAAAGGTTAAATTGTAAAAATTCCTAAGATTTATGTTCCATCTAAATTTTTTGTTAATCCAGTAGGAAAGAACTTATATTGGGTCCCTAAATTTATCTTAAACTGTAAAGGTTTTTTTAGATTATTTTTTGGTAATTGATACTTGATCTAATTAATATATATTTTTCTTATATACTACTTATAGAAAAATTAGGTTAAGATTTTTTGATAATAGAATTTGCTTTATTCTATCTATAGAAATTTTTTTCGGAATGCTCTGATACGCTCGGTGAAAAAACTCAATGAAAACCTTAGTGAATGATGTGGCACTTTGCATACACACGTCGGATTGTCGCCCAGACACCATCGGCGACCTCCGGCCGCCGCCTCAAATCAAACAATACCTTGGGGCACAGTGAACACGTCGGCGATTGCTGCAAGCAAAGTGTCACGTCATTCACTAAGAATTTCATTGAGTTTTTTCACTAAGCATATCATTTTCCTTTTAATAAATACACGGATTTATTATGATTTTTTATTCAAAAATATATTTTTAAATTTTAAAAATACTTTAAAAATTAATTTTATGGAATTCGAATTTTTTGGGATCTGGAGATTATCTTCTAAGCCTTGCGAAAATTTTTTAAAATTATTTGATGTCCAAATAAAAATTTTAAATTATTTTTCAAAATTATCTTCATGAATTCAAAATTAATTTTCAATATGATAGAAAATTATTTTCTCTTTGACAATTTTTCTGAAGATAAATCTATCAAAATTCTAACTTGAATAAAAATTTGATTAATTTTTTAATAAAAATGAATTTTTAAAAATTGGTTTTACAAAATTAGGCTTTATATTTTAAAAAATTAATTTCAATAAAAATTTGAAAAAGGGGAAGATATATGATTAAGTTAAGGGGTAGACTTAATTTCAAAAGTTTTACTGCTTTCGCTATTATATATTTATTCCTGTCATATGCAAGTACCCCAGGTTGGTTTTGATATGATAAACTGAGTCATGTTAGGTCCTGGTATTTTTAATCTCTCTGTCTAAGTGTGCAGGAACTTAGGAACGGATGAAGTTGAGCGTAAGACACAGTGGACGAGAAGAATTGCACGAGGAAGTGAGCCGACGGGCTCGGTGCATCTGAGGGACACGGAAGCTACGAAAGAGTACACCGGTGGAGCGAGAAGGACGCGTGTAGCGTCTGAGGAATGAGAAGCCAAGAGGAAGGACGCTCGAGGGGCGAAAGGCCGGAGTCAGGTTTGGGTGAGCCTAACTCTGGTTAGCCAGAAATCACCTAAAAAGACCGGAAGTCACGCTGGAGAGTGGTTAGTGAATACTGACCAAACCCACTCTCGGGCGTCCGTAAGCATACAGGCACCTGGGCGCTCGGGCGCCCGAGCACTCGAGCGCCCCTGTGCATACAACCGCCCGAGAGGCTATTTTTAGCCGTTTGCGAACGTTGCTCTTTGGATAACTATCAAGCCATGTGTCAGGCGCCCAAGAGAACTCGAGCGCCCTATAAGTGCCATGTCAGCAAACGGATAAGTCTGATCGGGGCTATAAATAGACCCCTAGAGCTCAGTTTCAATTCACTCATTCAATTCAAGCATTAGCGAATGAATTCTGTGTAGTTTTCCTTTCTCTTTCTAAGCTTTCTGCATGTAAGAGGCTTCTCCGCCCAAAGGAGATTTATTCAAGAGAATCGAGCCACATTCCGCCTTGGATTAGCAACCTCCCCGGTTGTAAACCAAGTAAAATCTGGTTGCCTCTTTCTTTATAGTTTGTTTAATTTTTTATGTTATTTATTTCTGTTTGATCTAACTAACATCTTTGTTTAAAGATAAACAATAAATTTAAATTTTTATGTTTAGGGGCAATTCACCCCCCCTCTTGCCGACCAACGATCACCGTCAATTGGTATCAGAGCAAGGATGCTCCAGAAGGACTAATCGTCATCTGAAGCAACTATAAAATGGTCGGACTATTCATTTACCCGCCAAAGTTCGAGGGGGAGTTCGCAAGTTGGAAGCACAAGATGCATGTTTTCTTTAAAACTGATTTCGATTTAATTTTAATCATGAAAAATGGTTTTGTAGCTCCTAAGGACACTGACGACAAATCCAAAGACGAAAGCCTGTGGACAAAGAAGGAACAGACTGACTTTGTAGCAAACAAAAAAGTAGAATATCATCTGCTGACTGTACTCCCTACACAAGAAGTCAACTAAATCGGGAACTGCCGATCTGCAAAGAAACTTTGGGAAAAGTTCCTTGAACTCTATGAAGGTACCTTCGAAGACAAATTAGCAAAAAGAGATCTGTTTCGGAATCAGCTCAGTAACCTTCGATTGGAAGAAGGAGAGTCAGTAGCACAACTTCACGCTAAGCTTAAGGAGTTGATGACGGAACTCAACAATCTCGAAGAATCGGTAAGCAATCGGGATGCGCAAAGGTACGCATTGAATGCCTTTCCGAGAACCCCAAACTGGGCATTGATAATTGACGCCTACTACACCTCTAAGGATCTTGAGGTAAGTATCTTAGAGCAACTTTTTTCCACTTTAAAACATCACGAATCTAGATGTGCAGAAAATATAAGAAAAATGGACAACATTGCCCTTCACTCAAGGAAGGCTCAAAATGATGAAATGTCTTCAGCTAATGAAGAGGAAGCAGGATATATGTTAAGGAAATTTTAAAAAAATTAAATCTAATAAGTTAATGAGATGCAGACTAAAAGACACCTTCGGAGAAAGATAAGCAACAAAGAGGGGCATGTCAAGGAAAACTGACTTTAATTGAAGAACAAAGGAAAAGGGGCAACGAAGCCAATAGTCCACAACTTAAAGGCGACCTAGGACGAGTCTTTATCAGAATATTCAAATCTCGAGTAATACGCCGGACTCACGCATATGGCTTCACATCAAGAAGAAGAGAGCATAGATGAAGGGGGAGCCACGTCATAAGATAGCAGCGATGATGGGGAACTTCGAACTTCAAAAGTGATATGGTAAGTGAGGTATGTTTTCTACCTCCTGATCAACTTTACTCATGAATAAAAGTTATGTTGAAGTCTATTTTAAAATAAAAAAATAAAAATATAGAACTGAAAAAATAATTATCATCTTCTTATCCATTAGAAATGTATGATAAAATTAGATTTGAAAATGAAATTTTGAAGGTTCAAATTGAAACTTTGAAAAATAACATTCATGTTCAAGATGTTCACAAAATTCAAAAATTAAATATTATGAAAAACTCAACTAGTATTTAAGATTTCATAAGGGTCAAATTGAAAAAGTTCCCAAATCATATATTCCATCTAAGTTTCTGATAAATCCTATTGGCAAAATTTTATATTGGGTCCCTAAATGTATCTTAAATTTTTTATTTTCTTTTGATTAAATTAATTTTGGTAATTAATGCTTTATCTTGTTAAAAAAATTTGGATAATTGTTTGTAGGAAAATTAGTTTAAGATTTTTTTTGTTGATAAAAGTTTGCAGTGTTCTATCTACAGAAATGTTTTCGATTTTTTTTACAAATAATCAAATTTATTATGATTTTTCGTTCAAAAATGAGTTTTTCTTTAATTTCATCAAATCCGATTTTTCAAGATCTGCAAATTATCTGCTAAGCTTTGAGAAATTTTTTGATGATGAAATCAAAATTTAAAATGATTTCCCCTTAACATTTTGCCTTTTTTTATGTGATCAAAGGGGGAGAAGTATTAAGTTAAGGGGTAGGCTCTAAATATCTTTTTTTTCTTACAATATTATATATTGATTCATATTTTTTGCTTGTTTATCCTAACTTAACTCGGGTTGATGCACATCAAAAAGTGAGAGATTGTAAGTATCCCAAGTTGGTTTTGATGTAATCAACCGCGTCAAGTTAGGTCCTGGTATTTTTAATCCCTCTGTCTAAGTGTGCAGGAACTTAGGAGCGGAGGAAGTCGAGCATAAGACGCAGTGGATGAGAAGGATTGCACGGGAATTGAGCCGACGGGCTCGGTGCATCCGAGGGACGCGGAAGCTACGGAAGAGTACACCGGTGCAACGACGCGCTGGGAGGAAGGACGCTTGAGGGGTGAAAGGCCGAAGTCGGATTCGGGTGAGCCTAACTCCGGTTAGCCAGAAATCACCCAAGAAGACTGGAAGTCACGTTGAAGAGTGGTCAGCGGTTGCTGACCAAACCCACTCTTGGGTACCCATAAGCATACAGGCGCCTGCGCTCTCGGGCACCCGAGCACTCAGGCGCCCCTGTGCATATAGGCGCCCGAGAGACTGTTTTTAGCCGTCTGCGAACGTTGCTCTTTGGATAACTATCAAGCCACATGTCAGGCGCCCAAAAGCACTCGAGCGCCCTATAAGTGTCACGTCAGCAAATGGATAAGTCTGGCTGGGGCTCTCGGGCACCCCTATGCATATGGGCACCCGAGTGACTCGGGCACCCCTATGTATATAGGTGCCCGAGAGCTAATTTTATCTACCAACTAGCCGTTTGAGAAGGTTGCACATCGGATAACACACAAGTCACGTGTCAGGCGCCCTCAACCACTTAGGCACCCCTATAGTGCCACGTCAACATTCTGATAGAATTGATCGGCGCTATAAATAAGTCCCCAGAGCTCAATTCCAATTAATTCATTCAATTCAATCAAGAGCAAACAAATTCTTTGTAGTTTTTCATTCTTTTTCTGAGTTTTATTTTGTAAGATGTTTCTCCGCCTGAAAGAGTTTATTCAGAAGAATTGAGCTATATTCTGCCTTGGATTAGCAACCTCCCTGGTTGCAAACCAAGTATAATTCTGGTTGGCTCTTTCTTTTTGTATTGCTTCATTTCTGTTATAGTTTTTATATATTATGCTTTGTTTATTTTTAAACTAACATCTTTGTTTAAGATAAATAAAAGATAGAATTTTTATTTTCAGGGGCAATTCACCCTCTCTTTCAGACCTTCGATCACCATCAATTCTCCTTTGTTTCCTGTAGATTATTGAACATAAATGCATGGTTGTTTTGTTTCTGAATAGGATTGCTTTATCTTATTCTTGTTCTTTTGATATCATTTTTTGATGCTTTCGTTGCTTGTTCTTTAAGTTAATCAAATTTATGTTCATACAGTCTCATCTATTGATTTTTTGTTCTGTAAAGTACCGCTTGTAAGCGAGTACTTAGGAATAATCATTAAATACAACTAGAGTTTGGTTGACATTAGATATATCATACCTAGTAAATTAGTTGCATGTTTACTGATTTTGGTATTTACTTTACATATCGTTGCATAGTTGTGATCTGGTTGTTTGTGTATTTAATATCATGCATCATATCTGCATAGTTGCATGCTGATGAGCATCGGCTTCCATTTGGTTAAGCCCGTCATAAGACATTTAGCTACTCTGCCCACTCAACCACTCATGAATAGTGGTAGTTGCCGGAGTGCGAGCAGCTGTCCTGTTATGTCACACTCGACCACTCATAAATAGTGGAAGTTGGAGTTGTAGGTTAACAGTTGACACCTCACCGTTGTTTTCGAGGGGTATCAAAATTGTTGGTGGCTTCCCCTTTTTCCTGGGTTTTTGTGTAGTTGACTCCCCAGCATTCTGTCCACTCAACTACTCATAGTAGTGGTAGTTGTTGGAGTGCGTACAGTTGTCACAATCCTATCATTCGACCTCACATATATGATATGATGGCGATTTAATTGGCGTCAGGTGTGACACATGTCATTACATCATGTACAAATTGAGCCAACTTTATTTTCTTTTTTACAAATTTATACACACGGAAATCTATTTATTTATTCATCTACTGTATTTCTGTATATTATCTATCTAAAATAAAAGAACCTTTGTTCCAAAATATTTTTTTAATTAATTTTAAAATTGTCAAAGTCCTACCGTCTTTTTTGGTTTTCAATAATTAATATCATCAATTTATATAATAAACTAATATATTAATGTGAAACAATAAAAATTCAGAGAATTTAAAATAAAATAAATTGAGAGAGATAAACGGAGAGATTCATCTAGACAAAACGGGGAAAAAATTGACAGTTGGCCGTTTAGAAAAGACATTGTCACCATAAAAACTGGCAGTTGGCGGTTTTTTTTTAAACCGTTTTGATACCTGGTCACCATAATAAAGAGGGAAAATTAACAGAAACGGATTCAGTAATTTTTACTTACATCCAAAATTTGTCAAACCTTTTCAATTGCTCCGTAGTGTATAAATATTTGAAAAACTTATAAGGTATTCTTATGAAATATAAAGACAAAACATATTTTTCTTAGACTGTTGTTTTAATAATATTAAATTTAAGGGATACTTGGCAACGATTGAAAGATATAATCTAGTTTATTAGAAAGGAAGACCAACAATTTTAAAATAAAACTGCGTTTAGAGTTTTTTTAAATTTAATCCTCAAAAATAAATAAATAAATATAGCCTTTTTTAAAATATAATAAACTTTAGAGCAAATTTGGTGAAGATAGTGCGAAGGACGATATCGACCCTTTATATGGAGAAGAAACGGCAATGGTGGATCAGGATTCAGTGAGGCTTCTCTTCTAGGGGAGAAGGCAATGGCGGATCAATTCCTCCTGGGCTTCGCCACGGCTTCGATCCTAGTGTTTCTTCTCCTGATAAGGTTCCGGGGATACAGGCGGAATGCTCATCTGGCTCCGGGAAACCGGAGTTCTTGTTCTGTTCGAGCTGGAAAGGGTGACACTGGCACTGACGTTATCGTCGTCGGCGCCGGAGTGGCAGGCTCTGCCCTAGCGTACATGCTTGGGAAGGTGAGAGTTTCTTGCATCTCTCTTCGATTTTAGGGAATTTTTTTTTGTTTGGAATATTTCGATACAGAGAACCAACTGGGAGCGCATTCCCTATGTTCCTTTTTAGAAACTTTTAGGCATTTGCGGGACGCCTCTTTTATAACTCGATTTGCCTAAAATCTCTTGTTTATTCGACGAGAAGGATCATTGCTTGATGTTTTAGGAAGTGGTTCTGATTGGTTATGTTTCTCCTCCACCATTATTTTCTTTTGAGCAAGAAGTTGCCACGTTGAGATCGTTTACACTTCGGAGGGAAAAAAATAGAAGTTTGCGAAGAAAATCTACTTCTACTTCTTACTATATCGTGATAATATTGTCGTTGTGAAATTATATTTCCGGGTTTGTCGCAATTTCACAGAAACTTCAAATTTGTCAATCTCTTCACAATGTTATCAAGAAACTACAAATTTATATGTCTGAAAACAATCTAAATCATATATTTCTATACAGGATAGTAGCAATGTTATACTGATGTTGAATATAATGAATTTACAGCGGTTTTAGTGTGTCAATTAAATGTATAGAAACCAGTCTCGTAGTTATGAATCATTTTACCTCTAACAGGATGGTAGACGTGTACATGTCATCGAGAGAGATTTGTCTGAACCTGACAGAATTGTTGGTGAACTTTTGCTTCCTGGAGGAGGTACCTAAAATTGCTAGAGCTGGGCCTCGAAGGTAAAGACATCAAGTTGATTATTGTTGATTGAATTTCAATAATGATTATCAACATTGAAAACTCCATTTTCTTTCTAGCTCCTGTCTGCATTCTCACGTTCATTTACATGGAATGACTAATTTCGCACGGTATGTTTTGCACAATATCATTCTCATATCTTACCATCTAATTTCCGATATTTGTCCCAGACTGTGTTGATGAAATCGATGCTCAACGAGTCGTTGGTTATGTTCTTTCCAAAGATGGGAAAAGCACCAGACTCACATACCCCTTGGAGAAACATCATGAAGACGTTGCTGGGAAGAACTTTCGTAATGGGCGTTTCGTCCAAAGGCTGCGAGAGAAAGCAATTTCCTTGCATAAGTAATTTCTATTCCATTTGTAGACTTTTGAATATCTATTCATGCGGTAAATATTGGAGCATCACTTTTGACAATCGATAGATCATCAATCTTTCTTCCAATGTTCAACTGGAGCAGGGAACAGTCACGTCTTTGATTGAAGAAAATGGAACAGTTGAGGGAGTAGTTTACAAGACTAATTCTGGCGAAGAGCAGCGCAAAGCTTTTGCACCACTTACGATTGTATGTGACGGTGCCTTCTCAAATTTGAGACGGACGCTCTGCTCTCCAAAGGTAAAAAAGAAGACCCAAAGTACTGCCCTTTGTTCTTTCCAATAGGTACAGATTTACTTTCATGCTACTTCTTTACAACTTTCATCTATATGATCATTCAAACAATTTATTTATTTATTTCATTAGGTGAATCTGCCTTCTTACTTTGTCGGTATGGTTCTTGAAAAATGTCAGCTTCCATTTCCCAACCACGGCCATATCATCTTAGGAGACCCTTCACTGATAGTGTTTTATCCGATAAGTAGCACTGAAGTTCGTTGTATGGTCGATGTGCCTGGAAAACAGATCCCGTCTGTTGCTATGGTGAAATGGCAAATCTGTAAAGAAGCAATTCATTATACACGAATTTTTTTCTATATTTCTCTTCTACTCTCTAAGTTCTAAATCTGTAAAGAAGCTTTTTCGCCCCAAGAGGTTAATCAAGAGATCGAATTTTACTTTGCCTTGGATTAGCAACCTTCTTGATTGCAAACCAAGTGAATTGTCTATGTCTCTATTTCTTTTGCGTATCGCTTTTAATGTTATTATTTTGCTTATGATCTAATCTCATATTTGTTTAAGCAAGACAAAAGATTATTTTTATTTGTAGGGGTAATTCACCTCTCTCTTTCCGATCGCACAATTCCCAACAGTAAGAAGGAAAAAATACCAACAACTTTAATCGAAATGAAATACAGACATGTTGTTATCGGAGCCGCATTTCATTGGCTTTGGATTGTTTTGGCGCAGCACACGAGAGCACAAGTGATGTAGAAAAGATGTCTGGAGTCTCTGGTCGAAACCCCTTATATAGGGTCATATGGGCGCCCCACACGGGTGCCTATGTTACTGCGATCCAACCACATACTCATCCTTTGCTGGGTCCAGCTAGGCTTTATCTCCAACTCATGCACCTGACAGCTGTAGGATCGATGCACGTGAGAGGGGGGTGAATCACGTGCGTTTTTCAAAAATCAAAGCGCTTTAAAAAGCGTGCACAGCGGAAACGAAAGAAACGAAAAAACAAACACACTAACACAGACGAGTTTTACTTCGTTCGGAGCCTTCGTCGACTCCTACTCGAAGGCCCAGGTCCCTCGGACCTTTCCGTTGGACAATCCACTAGTATTCTCTACCGGTAAGCACCGATAGAGTAAGCGAGTACAGAGGAATTGAAAGTGTGACAACCCCACACTTTCGAGCAATTAAATGCAATAAAATATTTACTAAAAAAATTATCTTTTTACCGACGTCCGGAGTAGGTCGACTCTTTCGGGGCAGCAGGACGTCGTCGGCTCGAAATGAAGCGTTTCCGGAGCAAGGCGCGAGCGTAGAAGAACTTGGAGACTTTGGAAGAAGTGTTGTTCAGAAGAAGAGGGTCGAGGGCCCTTTATATAGGGCTGGGGGCGCCCGGGATGCTCGGGGCGCCCCCCCACGTGGCTTTCGATCCGGCGAGCCCTCTGGTCAAGGCTGATCTCTGCTTCTTCGGGATCACCTTTGACTGGGGCGCCCGACGCGCGCGGGGCGCCCGATTGGACCGGTCAAAACCTCATCTCGTTGGCTTCGCGAGGGCGTGCTTCGGCAGCTGATAGTGAGGTGGCACAGGGGGCGCCCGCGACACGCGGGGCGCCCGACGCGCGCGGCTGTCGGGGCGTTTACCTCTCTGCTGACTTTGGGTTGACTCTGGGGGCGCCCGACACATCCGGGGCGCCCTGCTCAGCTACGGCCTCACTCCTTTGAGGCTCTCTGAGCTGCAGAAACATAGTCCTTCGGTCCTGCATCCAGGGTTAGTCCAAAACAGCAATTAATAAGTTAATTTACACAGCCTTGTGTGTCTTGGTTCTGACTTTGGGTCTCCAAAATGGAGCCCTAGGTCGAACCGACGCCTAATGTTCCCTCAAGGGGAACGCGTCCTCACTGGTTCGCTCCTCCAGTGACTTACCTCACTTACCTTGTGCAGCTCTACTTGACTTCTTGACCCACCAGGACTTCCTGCCAAGGCTCAACCACCTTGGTCTTCCTGCCAAGTCTCAACCAACTTGGTCTTCAGCCAGTTGTCAGGTCCCGCGGACCCAACTGGACTTCCCGCCAGGACTCAACCATCCTGGACTTCAGCCTGGTGTCTGGTCCTAAGTCTTTCAACCCTGCACACTTAGTAAAGAGGTTAAACACCAACAACCCTAACTTTAACCACTTTGTCATACATCAAAACCCGAGTTTGACCGTTAGTGCAAACTGCACCAACAATCTCCCCCTTTTTGATGTATTGACAACTCAGGTTAAAGTTAGAAAAACCAGCAGATTTGAACTTGCATAAACATGCAAACAATATAACACAAGCATAGGTAGGTAAATAAATGTGAAATAAGCATGCTGTTTGCAATTTTCTAACCCTTTTTACCCTACTCTCCCCCTTTGTCATTCATCAAAAAGAATATAAGCATAATAACTTTTAAGGGAGTAGAAATATAGGCTAAGTGTTAGAAAAAAACTAGTCTTAAATTTATTAACTTAGCCTTTTTTTTAAAAAAAATTTCTTTCAAAAAAAGATTTTTTTTTCTTCAGAAAATATAATATCAATCTTAAAAAAAATTTTTAGGGATCAATATTTATCAAAATTTTCAAATGTGTTTTGTCAAAAATGACATTTAAAAAAATATTTTGACCTCAGCTCCCCCTGGACCAAGTAATGATTGTGGTCCCTTTTCATATGTCTAACTCTAGTTACTGACTAACTATCTAGATGATAGTAGTGTTCACTGAGTTAGTCAAGTCAAGTAATAATGTCTAGCTCAGATTTTAGTGCAAGACTACTTGACTTGATCACTGTAACGTAGGTATTTTACGCCCAGACTTACTGTGATGCACTGACTTAAGCATTCGGAAGTCCAGGCAGAGTCCTATGCATCTCACAACCGTTCTATGTTTTTGCAAACACAAACAAGTTAATCTTATGTGTTTTGTGAGATGCGGCTACCTAAAACTATAGGTTCATGCAATTCTAGGGGTCAAGCTTAGGCTAAGTCTGCCAGTTTTGAAAATCAGATTTTGAAAGACAATAAAAGTTTTTGAAAACCACATTTGAAAAGTCCGTGTTTAAGTTAAATTTTGAAAGATAATAAACTTTGAAAAACAAGTTCGAAAAATCCATGTTTTTAAACTCACAAACTGAAAAAGTTAACTTAAGCTTATCAGGTCAGTCCTAGTCTATAACACACATTCCTATTAACCTTCTCAAGTTGCTAAATTCAGATTCAGGAAGTGGTTTGGTAAATATATCAGCCAGATTAGACTTAGATTCAACATGGTTAAGTTCAATTTCTCCTTTATTTACATGATCTCTGACAAAATGGTGTTTGATTTCTATATGTTTGGTCCTAGAGTGGTGGATTGGGTTTTTGGTTAAATTGATTGAACTTAGGTTATCTATAAAAATTTTGACTTTCTTAAAATCTAAGTTAAAATCTTTTAAGGTATGCATCATCCAGAGTAGTTGGGCTACACATTCACCCATTGCTATATACTCAGCTTCAGTGGTGGATAGGGCAACACAATGTTGTTTTCTACTGAACCAACTAACCAGTGAGGGTCCTAGAAGTTGGCATCCACCACTGGTACTTTTTCTGTCTAACTTACAGCCAGCATAATCTGAGTCAGAGAATCCAATAAGTTCAAACTGGGATGTTCTAGGGTACCAAATTCCTAAATTTTTTGTCCCTTTGAGATACCTAAATATCCTTTTAACTAGGGTTAGATGTGATTCTTTAGCACATGTTTGATACCTAGCACACATACTAACTGCAAAGAGAATATCAGGTCGACTTGCAGTTAGGTAAAGTAAGCTACCTATAACACTTCTATAATACTTAAGGTCAACAGGTTTGCCATTTGTGTCACTATCTATAGTTTGATTGGTAGCCATAGGTGTCTTAATTTCTTTAGCACTATCCATTCCAAATTTTCTAAGTAATTCTTTAGTGTATTTTTGTTGATAGACAAAAGTACCCTCACTAGTCTGTTTTATTTGTAACCCTAAAAAGAAAGTTAATTGACCTACTAAACTCATTTCAAATTCATTTTTCATTACCGTTATAAAATCTTGTAAAAAGTTTGAGTTAGTTGAGCCAAATACTATATCATCTACATATATTTGAGCTATAAAAATATCAGTTTTTAGAGTTTTAACAAATAGTGTTGGGTCAATTTTGCCTTGGTTAAAGCCTTTAGATACTAAGTAGTTAGACAATTTTTCATACCAGGCCCTAGGGGCTTGCTTAAGTCCATATAAGGCTTTCTTAAGTCTAAAGACATAGTCAGGGTGTTCTAAGCTTTCAAAACCAGGAGGTTGACCTACATAAACCTCTTCTTTAATTAGGCCATTTAGGAAGGCTGACTTAACATCCATTTGATAAAGCTTAAATCCCTTATGGGCTGCATAACTTAAGAGCATTCTAATGGATTCAAGTCTGGCTACAGGGGCATAGTTTCATTAATCAAGACCTTCTACTTGGCTAAACCCCTTAGCTACTAGCCTAGCCTTATTCCTAACTGTTTCTCCTT